>NJRQ01000264.1:253936-265889 GCA_003063805.1 Aphaenogaster ashmeadi | reverse complement strand
AATGCCCCGTTGGAATTTTTGTTTGCCCCCTCTAGTTCAAAAGTTATAAGCAATTCAATTTTGGGGGGATCAACTTCACACTGGCCCCCCAATGTCAAAAAATCAAAAATTTTCTTTTTGCAAACGTTTGCCCATCGTTTGCCCACGAATTCCCCGTTGGAATTTTTATTTGCCCCCCTCTAGCTCAAAAGTTATAAGCAATTCAATTTTGGGGGGGGGGGGTCAACTTCACACTGGCCCCCCAATGTTGAAAAGTCAAAAATTTTCTTTTTATAGAACGTTTGCTCATCGTTTGCCCACGATGGGGAAATGTTCTGTAACAAGCTAACTTCACACAAGTGAAGACTATATCTTCAATAGCGGTTTGCGGTAAAGTAATAGCAAATAAGATGTTTCATTAGCGAGGTGTTACGTTGAAGTTGGAGATCCTCTAATAAGAGTCACGAAATAGCGTCCCCAATTTTGATTAGTCTACCATTTTTCAGCAAACTAGACCAATAGTATGATTGCTTACAGTCACCATACCTCAGCATGGTTGTATCTGTATTTTAAAATAACCTTAACTAAAGTGCCAAATAATGAGTTGTTTTACACTAAACAACAAAAATTCATCAAAAAAAGGTTCCCAGGCAACACAATGTCCAAAATTGGAACATAAGACGTCGTATGAGTCTTTTCCCGTGATCCTGAGCGAAGAGTAAAATGAGTATTCAATGTAGGACGAAATTGGAGCTTTTTATAAAAGTAATATAATATATAAAAGTTTATTATACATGTAACTTATTTCTTTTATTTGAAAAACTACGCTTTAAAAATTAAATTCTGTGCTATGGCTATTTCCAGTTTTTTGCTGAAAAATGACACCGACCTAACTTTGACGTTTCGTCACTCTTATTAGAGAGTCTCTAGTTGAAGTGTCTCATTTTCGTCCAATTATCAAGCTTTTCAGAAGCTTTTTGCGGCCTCCCCGACCTTTCGAGGTATCTCTCAGTCCCGTATACGATTCTCGGTTCGGTTTTCGACAACTCTCGTCCCGACGCTTGCCGTCATCTCCACGCCGATTAATTATCCGTCCGTCATTTCGGATGCTCAGCGGAATTCTTCGTTCCCTCGACGACGGGGAAATCGCACCGGGTGATTTCCGACGAGTGCACGCGTCACTGTGTGCATTGTTACGACCTATAAACCCATATAAACCCATATCGACACGGCGCGATTGCGCGGGGCCGAAGTGACGTTAAGTGACGTTGATTGTTATCAATGAACGCGCGACGATGCTCGTCGATGACACACACATTATCTTGATATATCGTTCATCATTTTGCCCGCGAATTTAATGTCTATGTGTCGCGCGCTCATGTCGCCGATGCGCGAGGAAAAAAATGCATATAAATGCACTTCAGCGATGCAATCTTGCGTGACAAACGAAGGTATTTTTGCAAAAGGTCGTCCAAGCCTAATTTTTCCTTCCTCCCTTCGTCTTCTCCGACATCCGCAATCATACACGGAAAAAAATCTGGTTGCATGAATTGGAAATCCAGTAGATTTAATGGAAAAGTACGAACCAGATATTTATAGTTCAGTCTATCAAATATTCTAGTTATAAAATATCGAGATGACCAGAAATTCTATTTGGTACGACTAAAATGCATATTTGTATACCTCTTGTCGGTGTAATTAATATATTTCTCACTGTAGATATGCTTCGAATTAACGAGATAAATAAGTCTATAGTTTTAGAGTCGATCATCCGGAAGCGAGAGCGAGGGAGGATTTAAATCATTCTAAATACTAAATAGAAGCTTATTGCAGGGTATTTCGTAGCTTTCGAAAATTACCCGCACGAGGATTGTTCAGAAATTATTCTCGAATTACTCTTATTGTATTCGGCGGAAATCGAGGTTCGGGAGCTTATGATACGAGTTCTAATGGGCGTCCTATTCTAACCGAGTCACTTGTCCCTGACAAGGGGCGGTGATATATATATATAGATATTTATATGCCACAAGCTCTCTTATTCTCTCTCTCTCTCCCTTTTCTCCCCCCCCGTGAAAAAAGTTCCGGAGGGCAAAAACTCCGGACGAAATGTCTACGAGAGTGGCAAGCAGAGTGCAGTGTGTGAAGCGATGTTAGCGCATGTGTGAAGCGATATGTAAACGAGCACAGCAGAGATACATTTCCTCTCAATTACAGATTTCCTGGCGAAATCCAAGTCGATCTGCTCGTGTCGAGAACTTGATATTTCTCACAGAATATCGTGTTAAATAAAGTTCAGTAATTAAGATCCTCTTCCAGCGAAGCTCTACTAAAAATTAAATAAAGGCCCATCTATATAAATCGCAACACGCAAAACGCAGTACGCAAACGTAGAGAAAACGTATCACGAATTCGTATGTCATTCATTTGTTCAGGCGAATGCGTGATACGTTTTCTCTGCGCTTGCGAACTGCATTTTGCATGTTGCGCGACTTATGTACACCGAAAAAAGATTCTTGGTAAACTTGTGAGATGCATTTAGTAATACTTTTTTGAAGTATTTGATCATTATTACCAATTAGAATAATAATAACAAAACACTTTGTAATAATTATAAACATTTGTAATAATTATAAAAGAGCAAATTTTATTTAGTTGGCTCAAATAACAAAATTTGCTCTTTTATAATTATTACAAATGTTTATAATTATTACAAAGTGTTTTGTTATTATTATTATAATCGGTAATAATAATCAAATACTTCAAAAAAGTATTATTAAATGCATTTCACAAGTTTACCAAAATTTTTTTTCAGTGTAAATGGACCTTTAGACTTTATTACCTAATTACCTATGCGAAAAGGAACGGCTTAAAAAAATTCGTTTCTTCCGTAAAAGATATCCAGTTGTCGTGCTACGCTATATATTGTAATCGCGTTGCGAATAAACGATGTAACATAGTGGGCGTTTCTCCGTCCGTGTGTCGTTTGGTTATCGATTCCGATTTATCCGATTTCTGCATGAGAAACCCTTTGTTGTACGCGTGTATATTTTTAATTAATCTTCCTTTAGAAATACATAGCGATATATGGGAGTTTCAATAATACGCACGCACAGAATTAATTGTCGGTTGAATTGTTTATACATCGAAAGAATAAAACGCGCCCTCTCTCTCTCTTTCGTGCCTTCCAGTTTCGATGCATATATCTTCGCGCGATAACGATAACAGGTTAATCTTGACGTTGATCGAGATTGTTTTTGTAGCCCGCGCTTATTTATCAGATGCACCGGCGCACTCTCCGCGATGGGTGGGAAATTGTTTACTATCGAGCACGACAAAATTAGAACAATGCGCGAACCCGCCTTTTTTATCGTAACGTGACCCCACTATACGCCGTCTCGTGGGCAGCGATTGTTCCGCCAACATTGTGTCTTTTGGCAAATCTCCCGCGCGATCTCTCAAGCGAGGAATAACTTAACACCCGTATCTCGCCCACAAAATCCGCGTCGTTAATTAATTAATAGCACTTTTTCATGCGCAAACCCACGCGTAGCTGTAATAATATCCGCGCGCGTTTTATCTCTTATTTTAATTAATACAGATTATTTTACGTGCAAAAAGGGAAAAGGAAACCCATATGTATCGTAATAATGAATTCACATTCAATTCACACGCCGGATCAGTAGACAATATAATGAAAAATTACGAGGAATTTACGAGGAATAAACGTTATAATTCTAAGTTAAAACTCAATTTCGTTTTTACTATAAAAGCGCTCTTTATTTAACATATTTCTTTAGCGGATTAGACAGATGAACGTGATGTAATCAGGTGGATTTTCTTTACGCACGAACACTTTTAATCCACCGACGGTGGCATCTATAAGAGGCCGAGTTTCCCTTCTTTTCCGCGTGATGTTTAATTTATGAAACGTCGCTTGTAAGTTTCGAGGAGTGTGCCAGCACCGTTAAGGATTAAAATGCTCTTTTATGCATGAGCCTTTTACTCGATCTCGTGTCATAACGCGACAATAATTTATCGTCGCGCGTTGTTAAAATAAACATTAACGCTGGTTTTGCGAATACTCGAGGGAACAAAAGTCCCCCCCGGGCGTTTCCGAAAAAAACCAGCCACGCTCCTGTAAAACGGTGACACGATGTACGAAAGAATACCGAGAGAAATGCCTTCGTGTTTTATGCGAAGATATTTTATGCATACGGCAGCGATCTTACGATCAATTGCGAGAGGCACGTAGAAGTCAAAGTTGATACAATCTCTGACAAATCCTGATAAGAAAACCTTTATATTTTTCCGTATTAATTACCACAACACATTGAAATATATTTTACCGTATTTGTAAAATTGAACACGTCTATATTCAATCGCACAACGGAAGACATCTAAACGAGCTAATATTTATTTATCGAGTAGCACAGGGAGAAACCTCTTTCAAATCGATCAAGTCACGTTTATTGCGCGGAGCGATAATTTACGATTGCCTTGCGATACACACAGTAAATCGATAGGTCTGTAAAATGTATCTCTCGACCCTCTGTCGGATCATAAATTTTCGGGGGGCCTTGATCAAGGGCGTCCGCAGGATTTTTTCCAGGAGAGGACATGATTCAAAGTATTACTTCCAGAATTAGAATACTTATAATTTGAAATTTATACACCTTTTGAAATTATAATCCTACGGATTAGGACAGAGATTGGTTAGCACAACTTTGTCTTTCTTTTATTCAAACACGGAAAGAACGGTTTTGCTGAAGCATCTAAAAATTTGGCCTAATACAGATCTGAAAATAATTTTGTTAGACTATCAAAAGTAACTATGTGGGACGCTCAAACATGATGATAATGCTACAAAAAGTTTTAATATTCTAACAACTATTTTGGGCAGCCTATATAATTATTTTTATGTCCCAACAAAATTATTTTCAGATCTGTATCTGGCCAAATTTTTAGATATTTCAGCAAAACCATTCTTTCCGTGAAGGGAGAGCAAATGCTTCATTTTTGGCTGATTCCAAGGGGGGCAAATGCCCCCTCTCGCTCCTCCCCCCTGCGGACGCCTATGGCCTTGATCACACACAGAAAAAAAAGTCTTCAATCAAGACGAATATATTTAAATTAACACTATCATTGTTTCATATATAAGCAAGAAAATATTATTTTCTTAGAAGAATTTTATATTCTTGTATTTCAAGAATATTATAAATTAATTTGAATATTGTAATTGTCACATAAAGAATACAATAATAAGATTAAACTGTATTATCTTTATAATATGAATATTCTTAGTTTGAAAGTACTGTTATTCTCTATCCAATATTTTTTGCTTTCCATTAATAAAAATTATTTTTGAATAATAAGACTATAATTTTCTTTATTGAATATAAAATGTTTTGATGCAAGTAATATTTCTTCGTTTAACGCTATAAAATCTCATTTTAAGATTTACATGTCAAAAATAAAGATATTTTTCAAATAAGAATGTTCTTTTTTTCTGTGCACAACGAGCACCCCGAAATTCACGTTTGTCAAGGGTCGAAAAGGAAGGACGAAACGGATAGCGCGTGATTTCAAAATGTGAACCTGTCGGAAATATCTATGCGTATGACAAACGTCGAACGTTAACTAGCTGCCAAAGCAAACAGCAGTGGACCAACGGACCCGAGATTCCCGAGCGTGTGTCTCCTATACGTCAATTTTTAACGCGTCGCCGACGGGATTTACCGCGCCCTGGGCTTTGATCCGCTTAGGCTTGATTCCGGCAACATTACGTACAATTAGTTTTGATTTAATAAAGCGACTTTAATAAGCAATCTCTTTATTTTCGTGAACGGAAAAAGGAAACGCACACGCGTTCGCTGCCGTCTCCGGATATTTTATATTATAATTCTACACGGAAAATATTTTAGAATTAATTTAAGATCAAGTTTCACAGATTTTATTTCGAGACGCTGTTTGTTAACAGGGGAACTAATTTTTGTAAGGACTAATTTCACGTAAAGACAATACAGATGACGCTAACAAATTATAAACTAACGACGCGTTGAGATATGTTAGCGTAAGAAATAATAAAATAATAAAAAATGGCGTAAAGCGTGTGTTAATAAAGATTGTAATAAAGATTAGTTTTGGAAACTCCATGACGGAAAATGTCGTCATGCCCAATAGAGTTGATTCCTCAGTATGACGAAATGTTTCGTCATACCCAGTTAACAGGTTAAATTATACACGATGTGACGGGAGAGTAATATACTGAGAGGATAATGTTTTAAACACGATATACGAGCGCGTCTCTTTCCGGATTACATATCACTCCGCGCGAGATAAGATGGTGAAATATAGTTTTTACTCGTTGGAATCTACACACGGAACTCGATTACGATGGCGAATGGCGAAATTTATTGGGGTTATTTGGGAGAATCGCTTTTTTTTGCGATACCAATGTTATTTGCATAATCTACCGTGCTTATCGTGCTCCGAATTTCTCGGCGTTTTCCGGCAGTGCGCAATTCGCCTTCTTGAGCTGTTAAGCACGAGGTGGATTTCACCGAATCTTATTGAACATTAAAGTGAGAATCCCTTTTTTGTCGTATGAAAACCGGCGTAGCGTAAAATTGCAAAGAAGAAGTAATTTGTTCTCTCACCGAGAATGTTTCGAGATCGACATTGTTCACTTGAAAGTAATTAAGCAGTTAACTAAGTCCGCCTTCATTTACTTCTTACGTCTCTTATTTATCTCTTAAGAGTTATTACGGTTCTTGAAAAAAATTGTATCGCCCTTATTTTCATACTTATTTAGTGAATTTCACCAAACTTGATTGAATAATTAAAGTAAGAATCTGTTCTTTGTCAAAAAATCGCAAAGAGGAAGCAATTTGTTTTTCTCATCGATTGTTTCGAGATCGACATTGTTCACTTCAAAGTAATTTAGCAGTTAACTAAGTTTGCCTCCGTTTATTTTTTACGCCTTTTATGTATCTCTCAGGAACTATTACAGCCCTTGAAAAAAATTGTAAAATGTCGCCCTTTGGTCAAAAGTATCCAGAATAGGTACAAAGCGCGCGGCTACGCTTTCGTTTAAATAAACGTTTCAAATTTCGCAAAACTCTGCACGGAAAGAATGGTTTTGCTGAAATATTAAAAAATTTGGCCAGATACAGATCTGAAAAATAATTTTGTTGGATCATCAAAATAATTATGTAGGACGCCTAAAATAGTTGCTAGAATATCAAAACTTTTTGCAGCATTATCATTATGTTGGAGTGTCCTACATAATTATTTTGATGATCCAACAAAATTATATTTCAGATTTGTATCTGGCCAAATTTTTTAATATTTCAGCAAACCGTTCTTTCCGTGTGTGATCAAAACACCATCATCTCGTATTTACAATTAGCAACATCGGAGGGAAATTATACACGATAGAATAGGTGACCTAGAATAATACTTTGGTCAAAAGTACCTAGAATAGGATATTCTAGGTCACCTATTCTATCGTGTATAATTTCCCTGATGTTGCTAAGTACGAGATGATGGTGTTTTAATCACAGAGTTTTGTGAAATTTGAAACGTTTATTTAAACAAAAGCGTAGCCATGCGCTTTGTGCTTAGTAACTTTTATTAACGGATTTTATTGCGTACTGTTTAATGATGTGTAATCAATTTATGTCGGGAAGAAAAAGCTATTCTGATATTCGCTATACCTCATCGATACGTTTGTAACGAGGAACGCATCGCATTAAAATAGACATCGAGTTATGCACAATAGCCGTAAATGTGCATCGCGGCAGTTGAATCAAGGGCACGATCTCGGCATTGTCGGCACGCGTTGGCGATGTACGAGGGCGAGCGAGCACGTGAATAACGTCGGATATAAAATCATTGTTTTCGTCCGATAAAATGACTCGGTGCCTCGTCCAAATTGTTGTTGGCCGCCGCGGAAGTGTCACAATATAATCGCCAATAAATTCACTTTAGCACGACCGGCAAGGAAGCCGTGATTTTATTTAGAGACCGCTCTCTGCTGTCTTTACGCAACAACGTACTCAGTCAAGCGCACAATATCATTTGTCTGCTAAGAAAACAGCAATAGCGTAGAAATTTACCAATTCTATTACTTAGCGTAACAACGTAACGTTCTTCTAATTCTCCAGATAAAGAAAACATGACTTTTGTCCATATAATAGCTTTAAGAACAGATTTCTGCTCTTCGTACCCGGAAAGAACGGTTTTGCTGAAATATCTAAAAATTTGGTAAAATACAAATCTGAAAATAATTTTATTAGACCATCAAAAGTAACTAACAAGGAGATGGCAAGAAGTGCGAAATGAGATTTGAGATGAGCCATAGTTCATACGAAAGGGGAGGTTGCGTGTATAAACAGTGTAAAAGGGTTTGAGTGAATGGGCCTTCGTTTATGAGATATTTGCAAATAAGGGAACACTTGGGTTCCAGAGAGAAACAGGGAAAGAACAGTTTTGCTGAAATATCTCAAAATTGAGCCAGATACAGATCTGAAAATAATTTTGTTAGACCATCAAAAGTAACTATGTAGAACACTCAAGCATAATGCTGCAAAAAGTTTTAATATTCTAGCAATTATTTTGAGCGTCCTTAGTTACTTTTGATGGTCTATCAAAATTATTTTCAGATCTGTATCTGGCCAAATTTTTAGATATTTCAGCAAAACCATTCTTTCCGTGTAGGAGTCCAAGCCGAGAATGTGGGAAGGAATGAGAAGATAACGGTGCATGTTGATGCATCAACAATGTGTACGATCGCGATTTCGCCGCAGCGCAAACAAGGAAGGGTGGACGCAACAAAACACGAACGCGTCACATTAAAATGATGAGCCGTAACGACGGCTCGTACGCACATGGTAGTGTCTGCCAAGCGAAAGAGAGAGAGAGAGAGAGAGAGAAAGAAGACGACCAGGGAGGCCAGAGAGACGCATTGGTAAATTCTTCATTGTCGCATTTGGCCGTTGCGGATAATAACGCGACGCAATTCCCCCGAAGGGACGTTGAATCGCATCGAGAAATCGCGCCCAACTGTCCCACAACGATCCGCCACTATTAATAGCTCGTATTAATAGTGACGGTCGCTCTATAGATAGCGTGCAGAAGTGGATGCCTCGTGTGGTCCCCGCAAGCTGCTTACGGACGCGCATCATTAGCGTACCTCGCGAGCACAAATATCGTACCGAGATATATATATGTAACGAGATCAGCGGCGATAGCGATTTCCGAGGGGTAAACCGCTGAGGGCATTGCGGTGTACAGATTTGGGGCATTAGTGGGCATTACTAGGGCACATTAGTGGGCATTACATAAAAAATTCACTAGTAATGCCCAAAAATTGTGTACTTTTAGTGTACTTTTGTGTACTTTGTGTACTTAGTAATGCCCAATTTTGGGCATTACTAGGCATTGGTGTACACAATTTTGGTCAAGGTTTACCCCTCGGCGATTTCGTTATAGCCGTGACGCTAAGGGCGTCGCATTTGAATCGCATTTGTCGTTAAGCAAAATTAACAAATGCGATTGGTCAATTCCAATGGAATAACCAGCTGATTAAGTTAACCGTGGTTGGTGAAATTGGCCCTAAGATCGCGACGCGGTAATTTAACCGGGATGTTGTTCTCCAGTAATCGCGGCGACGCTAAGATCGCGACTTATATCCATTTCTACCGATGTAGATTAACTTTAATCTCGGTTTATAACTTACTTTTTATCTGTTTCTAATTCTTAGAACTAGAAAAAGATAAAGAGTAAGTTAAACCGAGAAGTTAATCTACATTGGTAGAAAAGGTCATTCTCACGAAACTTAAGGGCCTATTTTGTAATCTTTAACGACAGTGTCGTTGTCATTGTCGTTGCATAGCTTTTCTACTACATATTATATTTGCGCAAGTACATTAGGAATATCATGTGTTAGCTAATAGTATATATATATATATATATATATATATATATATATGTATATATATATATATATATGTAAATACGTTTTTCTCATTATTTATACCTGCGCGATGATACAACGATAACGACACTGTTGTTAAGAGTTACAGAATAGACCTCTCAGTTTCATTATTAGAATTACAACTGGACCGCTTTCGCGGGTTTTCTCGCGAAAGGAACTGGGCGTCTCTGAAATGTCAAAATTAACACGAGCCTCTCGAGTCGCAGGCGTCTCGTGCGAGTGTAATTCTCCGAGCCATAAGGAGCGAGGAGTTTCGATGTGTCAACAACCGCGCATCTCCGCCGCGAGATGAATTCCAACCAAGCGTTTTGACAATCGCTGATTTGTACCAGCTGGACGCAGTCGGGGACCTGTTGCGCTAAAACAACGATGTGGCATGCACGCGGTCTGCACATCCGCCTTCGCTGTACTCTCGACAACGCGCGGGATTTACGGTGACACACGTTCGACAACTCGCGCGTATTAGGCTGGGTCTACGATAGGTGTCGTAAGCTTTAAGTCCTAAGAAATTGACCAATCACAATCGATTATTCTCCTCAAATTCTACTGTGATTGGTCAATTTCTTAGGACTTAAAGCTTACCGACACCTATTGTGGACCAGGGGTAACTCGATGTACATCAGTCCAACGGCCCTATTCTTGAATCGTTTTCATGAAACTCGCATGCGAAACTCAATGCTTTTTAAATAGGAAGTCGCATACGAAAATCATTAGGGCAGGCTCGAGAATAAGACCTCAAGTCTCCGGCATGCAAAGGCAACGGTGCATGATAGATGCCGTGGACCATCGGATCGAGGATGACGAAGGTTCGCCAAAGGAGAGATATTTCCACTTTGGAACTCGGCCAATGGCCGTGTGCTTTGAAATCTTATGTATTGATCTTGCTTAATCTCGCCCACATGTGCTTTACTGTCGCCCTAATTCATCTACTGCGATTATTTCGCGCGATGCTGCGCCAGGCGTGCGGAATCGCTCGTTAGGAAACCGCCGGTCTATTTCTAATTAAACTTGGGGGTTTCATAAAACTAACGATTGTCAGGATCGTCGTGTAATAATATAAATGCGCTCTTCAAAACGAAATTAGAGGGCCATTGCGAGTCGGTGACGAAAATGGCAAACTACATATTTATGTAACTTAGCGGAAAATAATCGCAGAGCGATTTAAAAAAGAACATTTTAAAGCCAGAAGACCGCTTTCCGCTTTCCAACTTCGTTAAGATTTTTCTTTGGCGATGTTTCTGCTCCAAGCAGCATCATTTCCAAGTCGATCGTACAGAATTGAGAAACTTTGACTTTGAGAGTTGATGAAAGATCGTTCTCATCTTCTTTGCTCGAGACACTGAAAGCTTGAAATCTTGCTTTTGAAGTGTTTTTTTATATAAAATGGTCATAAAAATGTTTTTTTATAAATCGAGCTGCGGTTTTTTCTTCACCCAGTTATCGCGATTCGAAAAGATCGCGATACATTTTTATATCAGTAGGATTTCTATCATTATATTGCCGCCGATTTTCTGCAAAAATTCTTTTTTATTGGCATATTGCTATAAATATATTTCTGCTTAATACAAATATGGTATGAAAATAATGGCATGATAAATATATTGGTTCCACATCCAATGGCAATAACTTTGTGCAATCGTACAAAATTCGTGCAAGTACACTTCGTTTCTGACAGATTATTGGATACGTGATTTGGGTTCGACTGCCGTTAATCCGAGAACAATGTTATGTGATGAAACACTGTAATCGATTTACGCCCCAGAGATTAATCCAGTCTTCAGATTCCCACAATATTTCGATGAATATTCATTGAACCGTCTCAGGTGATAGTCTATTTGTTCGTCCAGTAAATGCTACTGATACCGAAGCTCGTCACAGCATAGTGCAACTTATATCTACACAGTTCGGGAAAATTATCAGTCCTTGTAATACACGGAAAGAATGGTTTTGCTGAAATATTAAAAAATTTGGCCAGAT
>NJRQ01000264.1:237396-253551 GCA_003063805.1 Aphaenogaster ashmeadi | reverse complement strand
ACGCGATTAAAGTTTTGAGTAATATTATTTCATATTTAACTATAGAAATGTTTAATTTACATTTAATCGGCGATGCCTGCACCATATAACTGTCCTTCTATAACGATATTTTCTTCCTGTTCCTCTTTTCTGAAGATCTCCGATTTTTTGAAAATTTCGAGGTGGATATTCCCCCTTAATGCAAAGCACGACGGATAAACGACAAACCTCTCGCATCGACGTAATAAAATGCATAAAGCTAATTATTTCCTGACGCGAAAGCAGGAGGGAACTTTAAGAATTTTTTAAAGAACTCCGCCTGTTACTAACTCTTTCTAACTTCGATACTGTTTTCATTACTGTTACGCTTTGTCACAGTTGAATTGAGTCCTGCATAAAACACCGGTTACGGAACATTGATAAAGCGTTAATAGAGCGCAGCGAGGCATACCTATAATAGAAACGGGCGCCGCCGAGACACGTTTATTGTCAAAGCGAATTTCTGCGACAAGACAGTTTGGCACAGCAACAGGTTGAAACTTCGTTCGCGACTTCGTCGGGCGACTCGGCGAAAAGAAACAATCAAGGTGAATCGATCCACCTTAGTCGCCAAAGATGGCTCATTCGCGCTAATTAACGATATCGGAAAATGTCTATAATACTTTTTTAATAATACTTCTTTCCTTCCACCCACGAAATATGAAACTAAATATTTATATGTTTGCCATTGACAGATTTATCTTCGAGTTTTTGTTTAATCTTGGTGATTAATTATATTCAGAGAGAAAATATAATTAAACTGTAGTTTTGGTTATTGCAATTTGGCAATTGGTTAAAATGTTTGATCATTTTAATTATTGATCGATACCAATTATTTTAGAAATCTAGGAAAGGAGAAATTCATATAATCTCAAATAAAATATCCTTTGAAAGATGTAAATTGGAGTCCACGTAATTATTTGTCGCAGCCATCATTCGAGCGACTGAACAGAGGCGAGCTGTCATAATTAAATTCATTTCCATCTAAAAATATTCGTGTTTGCACACCTTGGCCAAATCACCGAGACGATTTTAATTCGATTCCCGGCCTGAATTCTTCTGGTAATAATTAGACGCTGGTTCCGCTTCTAATTGGCGGTTTCTAATTGGAGCTCGGTCTTTCCAAGAATGCGTTCGACGTTCGTTCAGCTACGAAATTTTCAATCGGAATTAATTATCTGCGCATCGAATACAATATAAGTGATAGTAGCGCATTTTCCCGAACAAACATATAAAATATGTTACACGCATAATGAAAGTGAGCATTCAAGTATTTCGAATCGAGGATCCTGGATCGACGATTTTATTCTAATTTTATCACACTTCGCTATTATTTAAATCTTAATTTCTCGTTATCTAATTTCAATTACGAGAAGAGGATAAAGGTGCGAAATTCAAGACACGCATTTTTTCTTTAGTTTCCACCTGTCGCAATACTCGACTGTAACTCCTTTAGTCGCAACTGAGACGTAGTACCAAGGTCGAGTGACGCTCAGGGCTGCGTAGGTCGGAGACTAATTGCCAACTAATTTGTTCCCGTCCCGAACGGGAGAAAACATTTCTCCTAGGCCACGGGCAACATCGTCCGCGTTTTCTCCAATAATTGCTCCGGGAAGACGGCGCAAACCACAATCGGCTGAATTATTCAGCTCTGCCGATCGATGGCGTCGAGAATAGAACTTTTTCGTCTATTCCGAGCCGCGTGCATTTTAGGTCAGGATTTACAAAAATGTAAATCTCTCACACACAACAAGACATTTTAGGGAAATCTGGAACTTCGTAGGAAGCTGAGATTTAAGAACGTGGCTTGTTTTACAAATTTACACGGGAGAAATACTGTATTTACAACGTATTTAAAGTCACACGCAACTCGGTGAGTTTTGCCGACACGTCGACTCCGTACGATGCCGTAGATATTTATACGATGTCACCCCCCGACTGTGATAACGGATTGCAGGGCGGATTATTGGAAGTCCCAAGGCCGCAAGTTCTGCGACTTCTGCAAGTGCTGGATCGCCGATAATAAACCGAGTATCGACTTCCACGAGGGCGGCAAGAAGCACAAGGAAAATGTCAGTAAGCGGCTCAAGGAGATCCACAAGAATAGCGCCAAGCAGGCGAAACAGAATAAAAAATTCGAGGATGACATCAAGAAGATGGAAAATGTATGTATTTGTCACAGACGTCGATTGAGACATGGAGGTACTAATGATAAAGTAACCATTTCTTTTTTGTGCAGGCGGCTATGGCTGCGTACTTGAAGGACGTCGAGAATAACACGCGAGATATGACTGCTGAGAGAATCATTAAAGAGAAACTGAACAGAGTAGACACGAAAGAAGTGAGTATATTTAAAACTAATCTGTTACATTTAATGCCTAATTTTTAATATTGCCAAGAAGAACTTAATAATATTAGTAATATTTTTAATAGTTGCGCAAAGATGGAATGACTATATCTTTCTTTGTTTTTTAAGACAACGAAATCTAATACTCTAAACTATTATATTTTTATTTCTCATAATATATACATATAATATTCATATATATATATTATATTTTTATTTTTATTTTTATTATTTTTGATTAGTATATTTTTATTTTATTTATTTTATATAATGTGTGTGTGTATTTCTAGACGCCTCAAAATTACAATCGCATGCCACCAGCCGCTCCAGAGACGGTACCAAGATTCAAAAGCAATAGCGGACAGGTACGTAGGTTCAAATCGATCTTTTTAATTATTTAATGATCGAAACGATTGAACAAACAAGCATTTACCATCTTTATTTATAAGATTCGAAGTAAAAACCAGTTTACTTGCAGCATCTTTGATTATACACGTTTGTTATTTTCTAAAAAAAACTAGAACGTGGTTCATCAATACGAAGCGACTTTCCACTGAAACTTTTCCAGTTCACGCCGAAAGTGGATCCTTGTGACCCGACAACTTTTTCAAAGGGCGCGCCATCGTATCCACGAGTCCAGCAGCACGGCGGTGAGAGCAGGACTCCGGGGAAGAGTAAGGCGAACAAGGCGAAGGGAAAGGGGAAGAAGACCCAGGAGGATGATCGTTCGACCGCACCCGTCAGAAAACTGTGGTACGAAGCTCGCAGTCCCGAAGGATACACTTACTATTGGCACATTGAAACGAACGGTGCGTGTACCTTCGTCGAACTTTCTTATTTTTTTGCTCGTCCTTTTGGATATCTTCTTTCGTCAGACAGTAACTATGTTGGCATCCCGTTTTTCTCACGGTTTAATAGCAATTTATATGTTTACTTCTTAAAATTTATATAATTTCTACATTTGCATGTTTTTCTCTTCCAAATTTATTATTTATAATTTACATAATTATTTTTTATCTTTTATATATATAAATATTATTTTAAATACTTATTTTAAAATAAAACAGGATTTTTACATTACTATTATGTCGGTGAATTATGGTTATGAATTTGTGATTACCTTGCTTTTTTCTTAAAGTTACAACACTGTTATTATATTATACATTATTGAGGCCTGATTGAATCTTGTTTTATGTTAGCTATTATTGAGCATTCCATAAATATCATTTGATATTCATTAGAGTCGGTTTGGGAACCCCCGGAGGAGGGCTACATGACTTTCGCGGAGCAAGAAGAGGAGGCCAAGGAGGAGTTGCTTCAAAGAGAGCTCATGGAACAATTAGCTAAAGAGGAAGCGATCGAGAAGGTGGATATTCTCGAGGAACAACGGGCCAACATCGAGAGGGAGAAGATGAAAGAATTCAGGAAACGACCCGTTGAAAACGACGACGCCCAAGGTGACGACGAAAGCGCAGAAATAAAGAAGGAGACGGTCGAAGAGGAACGACCTTACTGGCGAGACTACAGTGTGCCCGAGAGACCGCAACCTTACGGATCCTGGCAAGTTGTGGAGACAATGTAAATATTTGAACGCCATACTATTCCGGTCGGAGATGGATTAAGACATTTTTCGCGAAGATTTATCGCGCGGCAACAAACCTTTGCTTTTAATATCAATTCTCGAACGACTCGGACGATATATAAAATACAACATTTGTATACTTTTACGTACGTTTAAACACATAGCATTTTTCAGTTACTTTTTCTTGAACTAAATTAAAATAAGAAGTGTTAAAAATTAAAAATAAGAAATTGAAGATATATTCTTCAGTATTTATAAATAAGATGACTGGAAATTAAATTTACAAGTTAGGAATGAACATTGTTGTAGAAAAGCTATATTAATTGTTTTATTGGCTGATTAATATACAATTATTTAGTAATATAGCATTATTATATACAAGTATATTTCTTTCTTGTATTATAACAGAATGAGACCATTCGAGGATTAATTTATTTCCTACATATTTTCTTGTATAATCCAAAGATAAATGCGAAAATGTTGGATGTTTTAGCAAAAAGAAACCTATAGATCTCCAGTTGCCAAAACAGCAGAAGCAGATTCAGCTGCCCACGTTTGAGAAGATTGAACCACCGCCACCACAGAGGACTTTTAAAGAAAAAACTGTCACACAAATTAGTACCGGTGATAGTGATGATGAAAGGGCACCAACTACCTTTAAAAGGAGAAAGATCGGTAATAAGAATGTGCGCAAAAGGACGACTGACGATTAATATTTATTTGTGGAAAGTGATATGATCTTTTATATTTTGGTTTATCCCTAAAGTATTTTTTTAAATATGTATAGACAGTTAAATATTATTAAATTAGTAATTAAATTAGTAATATTTATATTATTGTTTGCATTTATATAATTTTAGAATCTTCATTTATACATATTTTACTGCAGAAGTATGTAAATAAGAAATTCATACTTTGTATAATCTACATAAATGTGTATGTATTATTTACATATATACACATATTAATGTAATTTTAATTGTAAATAAAAAGTTCTATTCTATTTTATATAAAAATTTTGATCCTATCATAATTAATATTAATTAATTAATTTTTATTAACATAATAATTAATACTATTTAGTGTACAATTAATGTATTAATTTTCATTATTAAGAAGCATTACTTAGAACAAATAATAACATTGTAGACTATGTATATATCATATGAATATGTACATATCTCTTTATACAATCTTTGTTCTTATTTTTAATAACAGTTCTGCTATTGAAACCATCCAACCAACATTTATAAACATTTTTATTTATGTCATTATCTGAATTATTAATATCGTCAATATTGTCTGTTCTGTCATTTTTATCATGCCATATATCACGTATCAATATCATTCAAATTAGCACTTTGTACGTTATAAAACGCATTTGCGAGATGATATATGTTATGAGATTATATAAACTTGCGCACATCATTCTCTGATAAGTTTCATGTTAATAAAATTTTAGGAGATGGTGAATCACTTAGAGTAAATGACGCGAGACTCATCTCCTCTTTAACTAAACGAGACGATTTACATATTTAATTCGCTTCGTTTTCGCAATGCGTTGAGTCATATTAGTAGAGCATTTGGCATAATATTTGTAATATATTTGAGCAAATACTCCAAATTTTAAGTAATGAATAAATGTGAAAAACTGAATGGAATGTAAGAACTAAAAATTATTGCGAGTATTGCACATTGTCAGTAAAAGAAATAATCTTTAAGAAGCTGACAACATGTAAACTTCTCCATAAAACTATGTACAGAATGTACAGGATGTACACGTCTAAAGAAAAATTAAATGCTGAAGGTGTTTTACAAATTTCTTCGCTACAGTATTATTCTGATTCCTTCAATACAGTGTTATTCGTTTTCGGATCCCTTGGACATAATAACACTTTCACACATATGCGGCCTGTTCTGAATCCGATCCAATGATATACTTAACGTTGATCTTATTTTTCGTACACCGCACGCCATTGAGTTCATCCACAATGTCCTCGCGCATCCGTCCTTTGGTCTCCGGTAGCAACACGGAGCAGAACAGGAAGCTGCATGCGCAGAAAGTGGCGAGGAGGTAGAAGCAGCCGTGCGTGCCTAATAGAGCAACGAGATCGGAGAAGACCTTCGTTACGACGAAGGCGGTTCCCCAACTTACACTGAGACCTACAGTCGAGGCCAGACTGGTCACGTCACGGCTGAATATCTCGGACATCACCACGACTGGTCCGTTACCCATTCCCAAAGAATATACCAGCATGAAGGTGGATAATGCCACCACCGGTACCCAAGAGTAGGCGGACACTTCATATTGGAGATTCTGAAGATAGCAGAACGTGCCTATCACACAGTGACACACGCACATTCCCGCGCAGGATAAAAGGAGTAAGAGCCGTCTGCCTGCATGCTCCACCACGAACATCGAGAAGCACGATCCGAAGAGCTGTATAGTCGCCACGATGATAGCTGACACGTTTGGCGATAACGAGCTACCGGACATCTTGAAGATAGTCTCCGTGTTACTGATCTGGATGGAAAAATCGGAAACTCCTTTTATAAAAATAAACACTCGTTCTAATGAGATTGAAAGATTGTAGAACTTCTGTCATAATGTCAACACGTCAAGTCGACTATAATTGAGAAAAGCGAGAGGTCTGGACTACTATTCCACTCATAGATTTTTAAAAAAACGGACCTAAAGGATTCATAAGCAAGTAGTGTTGCATTAAATACCTGAATTCATAAGCTATCCGTAAATCATCGATAATTACCATCGCAAAGATCCCACAAAATTGTTGGCTGGCGAACAAACCCAGGATAATTATCATTCCTCTGATCGTCGCTTTGTCTCTAAACAAATCCGAGAACTTGGCAGATTTCATGGACGCGGTCTCCTTGACTTGCAGCTGTATATGCGACAGCGTACGTTCTGCTACCAGACTGTTTCCACCTTTCAACCACTTTAAGGCTCTAGAACAGGAAATTGCAACATTTATTCGCGTAACGTTTTTAAAGAGAATATTTGTTTCTTTCTCATTTACCTTTATTGTTTTATTATTTGTTTCTTTGTCCTATTTACCTAATCGCCTCGTGTATACGATTTCGACGCACCAGGTAGACCGGCGACTCCGGCATGAAGATGAAAGTGATGAAGAACAATACAGATAACGCTACGCTGACCACGGGAAAGGCGCGGAAGGACATTACGCCGCCCAGGATGTAAGCCAGTAGTATCCCGGAGTTCACGGAGACTACCAGGATACTTGCCAGCATACCGCGGATGCTGTCGCACGAGATCTCGGACACGTAATTCGATACGATGAAGAACGAGCCAGCACCAGCGATGCCGCTTAGGATCCTCGACACGTAAATGTATATGTTCTCGGTGGCAAAGATGATCAGCAGCCAGGGGATCATCGTCGGCAACGTTAACATATAGCCGAATCTCTTCCGACTAAACCTGTCGGGTATCACCGACAGCGACACAGTCATGATGGTACCACTGAGACACAAAAATCCAGTTAACCAGGACACACCGTCGTCTGTCATGGGCTCGTTCCCCACGGGCGGTGAAGGACTTTGCAGCTGCGGGGCCGACGGTGACTGCCATCCCATCACGATCCCATAAATCAGCCCCAACTGATTTACTGCAAATATCACGGAACAGATAAGGCCCAAAGACCCAATAGAAAATTCCCAATGTATTAGACATTTTTGTTAAATGTCACTTTATAGATATCAATGATATAATGCCGCAAGTTTACTACGAGTAATCTAATTTACTTAGAATAATCACTTGCAACATTGTCAATCGCTAAAACTGTCAATACGTCTCATGGGCGCCCATGGATTCTAATTTTTTCAATTTAGAATGATTTTATGATTAACAACCAGATAATTTTTTGTTTAAAATTTATACAATTAAAAATAGAAATCTGCATAAATATTTCTTTTAAAAATATTATTTGAAAATACGTTCGTTTTTGGCACTCCTAAGTATATTACACTCTGCCCCCCTTGAAAAAAGTTGTAAGGGCGCCGATGATACGTCTTACTTTCGTTCTCTTTATAATTCTTCCATATTTTAAGGGCTGCCGCATTCACGATCGGAGGACTATCATGAGGAAAGTTTCTCTTCTTCGGGGACCAATTCACCTCGCACTACCGTTTAATGATTTATTGGAAGACATCACGCGCGTCGTACACGCCAGGCGTATCTCTTCTTCTCCTCGAGGAAGAGTGAAGAAAGAGTGTTCTTCTTCTTTCCAACTTACCGACCAACGCGGCAAGGAACTGCCGCAACTTCCCTGGCTCCTCCGGTGGTTTTTCGCGCTTCTCCATCGTTTTTCCCAAACCGCGCCGGCAGTTTCGCAATTATTGTCGGCCTCGAGCCCGGAATCGACGACGGAAGAGATTCGCGAGTACGGCGGAGTACCAATGCATTGGTACAAACAGAAACGCCCGTCGTGCACTCAATCCGTGCACGGGCCGTAATTCGATTTATACCGATCGCTGTTCGCGCGGAAATTCTTGTCAGGAAGGGGGAAATCCTTATCTCGTTGTCACTTAATGAGAAAGGCGCGTGAATAATTGGCGCACACGGTATTCTGTGTACACGGCAAATACACTTTGCCTGCTTTATCGGATGCATCGTCGGCTTAAAGAAGTCTCCCAGTTAGCCAAGTTTGTCGAGAATACATTTTGCAAAGTTCCTGCTACAAATTTTGTCAGCAAAAGGCGATTTTTGGCGATCGTTTGATTAAAGTCTACGTCACGGGCTGCCACAAACATAAATAGTTCATTCAATTGTATTATTATTGGAAAAAATATCTGGATTATTCTTTTAATAACCCAAGGAGAACAGAAAAGTCAAAATAATGTCAATTTGACATCATATTGGCCAAATTTATGTCATTTTTTGGTCATGATTGAAATCTCGATCTAAAAATCAAAAAGACATAATAAAAAAGGAGTCAATATAAGTCATTTTTAAGTCATCTGAGATCGAGATTTCAATCATGACCAAAAAATGACATAAATTTGGTCAATATGATGTCAAATTGACATTATTTTGACTTTTAAGTCATCCGAGATCGAGATTTCAATCATGACCAAAAAATGACATAAATTTGGTCAATATGATGTCAAATTGACATTATTTTGACTTTTCTGTTCTCCTTGGGAATCTAAATATTTGGTCCAATCATAATTCAATTGAATGAACTATTTATGTTTGTGGCAGCCCGTGACGTAGACTTTAATTGAAGCAACAGCATTATTTTTCCGTGTACATATACCAAAGTTACTATCGGTGGTTGCTATTGGTGCAGATTGGTACACTTTGCTTATACCAGAGTCACGCCAAAAATCGCCTAAAAAGACTACAGATTTGATGCAGGACATATAATGCTGCTGGTAGAACGATGGCAGAAATATAGTAAAGTTTATCCAACAAAATATGACAGCAGATTGATGGCAGAAATCAAGCAGATCTTGACATACCTGTTATACAATCTCTTTTATCTCGCGTCTTCTAAATCATCATGTCGCAAGCGAGAATGCACCGCGATGATTTATTGTCTTTTGCATCTCGCCGAGTTACGGAAGAGAAGTTAATTTACCGCCGCTGTCCGAGGATGCAATTCGTGATTAATTGATAAAATTACGACTCGGAGCGAGATAATTATGACGCGGAAAACTGTGCGCCTACGTTTGTGTACTTATTTGTAGCACGATAACGCGTGCGACGACTTTTTAACGTCGAGCGGCGACACGCATATACGGGGTGTCCCAAACTGTATTCGTACTTTAGTTCCCCTCGCGTTTGTTCGAAAATGTGGATTCTTTTTTATTTTTCTTATTAAAGAGAAACTGATCCCAAAGATCCGCCGAGACATCTTCGAATTTAAATCCTGCGCGTCGTATTCGACGCCGCCATTCAGAGCCAATCGCGATACGTTACAGATTAAACTGTGACCAATCGACCAATCAGATGTTCGAGGCATCTGGTTGGAGAGGGGAATTCCTCGAATCGCTGTCGAGCCAATTCGCGCGCGAACGAATAACCGATCGAAATCACAGTCGAAGACGATATTTCTAGGTCGATCTTATATTTAAGATCATCCTAAATATGATTTCAAGAAGTTATACGATCATCTTGATCGGATAAAATCTTGACCCCATATAATATCAAACGATTCTAACAATAAGTATAAAACCACGCGCGCGGACAATTCGTAATTTGATATTTATAATCCGATTTTATATTTAAGATCATCTTAAATATGATCTCAAGAAGCTATACGATTATCTCGTTGATTATAGATAAAATCTTGACGCTATCGTTTAACGATCGCGATTCTCCTCAATTTTTTCAAGGGGTAGGAGGGAGAATGTAAATCCACCCCACACAGAACATAGGTCCATTAGACGTCCATACAACCTCTATTAGAGGTTATACCTCTATTAGAGGTTGTATGGACGTCTAATGGACGCTGTGTTCCGTGTGGGACTTAGGGGTACCATTTTTGTAAGGCTCTGCTAAACGAACGTTACCCACACAGCACACGATATTGCGATATCCACTAGATAGATATCCGAGGGATCGCATTATGTCCAATTATATATCTCAATAACCGTAGGATCTCCATGGGATCGCATTATGTCCAATTGGACATCCGGATCACTCTGGGATATCCTCAGGATAAAGTGTGCTGTGTGGGTATTTAATATTTTCAAATAATATTAATTGTTTGAATTTTGGACCTTGTCGAAAATATTTTTTAAAGAAATATTTATGCAGATTTTTGTTTTTAATTATATAAATTTCAAACAAAAATAACTGGTTGTCAATCATAAAATCATTCTAAATTGAAAAAATTAAAATCCAGGAGGATATGTCCCTCCTTGCCCCCTGTCATGGGCGTCCATGCGTGTCACGATGATATTAATGAGCTCAGTTCTATGCGCGTTTTACGCGAACATTCGTCATTCGAACATCGTTCATCCTTGTTTATCATTTGATAAGCAACAAGGATGACATGACTCGAATCACGAATATTCGCGTAAAACGCGCATAGTCTGGCGCCGGCCTTACACGGAGAAAATTTTATATTAAAAATTACTATGTATTGCAGTATAGCCGTGGACCATGCTGGAATTATAAAAATTTTTACTATGTTTTCACAAAAGAGTTTAACAATTATTAATATAATAACATATAGTAAAAAATTTTATAATTTCAGCAATGGCCCACGGCTGCTGCCATACATAGTAATTTTTAATATAAAATTTTCTCCGTATATACGGCCCGATTTACGCCGAAGTTATAACATCGATGTACTATATCCGATCCAAAATTTGTCTTCTTTTAATCATAATGATCATTTAAATATGAGCCTCTTTTGATACTTAAACTACAATTTCTAGTATTCTAGTATACGATTTTAAAAAGAGATTGATTCAAAAATTTAGAATATTAAAATAGACTAGTATTTAAATAATCATTATGATGAAAAAAGAAAAGTTTTGGATCGGATAGAACATCGATGTTATAACTTCGGCGTAAATCGGGCCGTGTAACTGATTGTGAGCTCAATTACAGAATTCTCCGTTTCGGAGCTGAGAGCTCTCTAGTCGGCGGGATTTAAATCCACGCTCGTGTCAAGCGTTTCTATCTCGCGGGCGAGAGGCGAATCAATAGCCACCGCATCAGCTGTTTCGCCTTCCCCTTCTCCTTTCTGCTTTCCCCCCACCAGCGAGTCTCCCTTAAGGTCGCTACCTGTCTCATCACGACCATATTAGGCACGCGTACAGGAGGAATGAGGACGTTCCGCGACAAATGAGGCTCCCCTGAAGCTTTCAAGGTACGCTCGTTTTTATCTTCCGCCACGCGGACACCTCTCGTCGATCGTTAATCGTCGCCGGAGGTCAAGCGACCTGAATTAGATCGATCGTCGCAGAGCGACGTCATGCGTCGTCTCTGTTGTCATTCGCGATCATCTGTGTATACTGTTTTATGCAAAGCAGGTCTTCTCGGCTGCTCTACGAAGCCCCCCGTTGATCGCGAGGGACAGTCCGCGAAGCATGGCATGGCACTGCAACGGCACTACGAACCAAGAGATGGTGACGAAGCTGAAAGGTAAATGACCTTTGCGATCGTCGCAGGATCGATGGAGGACTGCCTTAGTTACTGCGAAGTTAATAGCGGGTGTACCTCTCGTTAGAGACAGTCGTTCGCTTTGTACGGCAATTAGGGACGGATTATTCGCAGATGCTGGCATATTGGCAACGGACAGGGCAGAAGCCGCCATGCTCGCTGTTGACAGAGCCAAATACTGCCAAGAGCCGGACCCTTATCTCGATCGTCCTAGGAGAATCGGTTACAACGTAACGATCAGCGCACCGCATATGGTAAACATATATTTTATCTGTTTTATATTCTACAGAACTGATACTTGTCTAACGAATAAGTTTGTATGGATCTTTGCTCCGTTGCATTTACATAAAGTATTATATAAATACAAGAAATATATTTATACAGTCGTGAAACAAGTTTACAAAAATATATAGCTAGCAATTTATAAACGGTGCAAACTATTAATATAATTCTCTCACAGTTTCATGGTAAACGCAAAACTGTAGCAAGCAAAGGACCACGCACTAATTATATGAAAAAGTGGCCCCCGTTAAAATCAACCAAAACTATAGAAAAGTGTACTTTGTGTGATGCCGATCAAAAATTCAAATGGGCACGACCTTCAGAATATGTTAGTTTTTAAGCTACGAGTCCATAAAGGTAATATTGGTGGGCATTTTTATCTAAAAATCTCGTTTTGAGACAAAAATGCCCACCAATATTACCTTTATGGGCTCGTAGCTTAAAAACTAGCATATTTTGAAGGTCGTGCCCATTTGAACTTTTGATCGGTATCACACAAAGTACACTTTTCCATAGTTTTGGTTGATTTTAATGGGGGCCACTTTTTCATATAATTAGTGCGTGGTCCTTTCTTGTTTGACGTTGCTTGGCATTGACACCTTTCTAATTTGTTACGTAAAGTACAAATTAAACTTAATACTCTGCTCTCGAATATTGTAAACGATTATCTATATGTATATTGAATAAAGACGTTGATAGGAACAATTATCAGGAACGCGGTTTGAAATGGGGGTATCAGAGTAACCTTCTTATCTTATTTTTACGTTATTTATGTTAAACTCATATTTGATTTGACGACTGGAGACTTTCCAAACATCGGTATTGACGCGTCGCACAGATTATTGTCATTGAAGATAATATGTGTTTCTTAGGATTTAATCCACTCGGGTAATGGTTTGATAAGTCACGCCTGTATGTTTTGCAGCATGCATACGCATTGTCCATCCTCTCCGATCAACTCTTCGACGGCGCCAAGGCACTTGACGTCGGCTCAGGCTCGGGCTATCTGTCCGCATGCATGGCGTTCATGGTAGGCTCGCATGGACGCGTAGTAGGCATCGAGCATATCCCCGAGCTCATAGAGATCTCCACTAGGAACGTGCGCGAGGACAATTCGCACTTCCTCAAGGAGGACCGCATCAAATTTGTGGGTAAGCTGTTGACACTTCGTTAACGCTAGAATTCCCTCTGCTGCTCGTCCCTGGTAGTCCCCTCACTCAGACAGTCGAAGCTCCTTCTCTCGTCAATGTTACGCCATTCCTTCACGTCTCACTATCATGAGAGTCTCAGTATAAAGCTCATCGTGCGATGAGAGAAAAACGTTCAAGAAGTATTACACGTATGCATAGTTCGAATAAAAGATACTCGTAATCCATCCACGTGGAGTAGGTATGTACGTTGCCGTGAAGAGTCGAACGGAACACTGTCCACCGACTGTGTGGCTTTGCTGTAAAGGTAAAAGATAAAGACTGCCGACTAACGACAGGTCATTATGAATGCGCCTAGTGGGAGACGGCAGATTGGGACACGCTGCTGACGGCCCTTACAACGCTATACACGTTGGAGCAGCAGCCGAAACTTTACCGCAGACGGTGAGCACAGTACGGAGCTCAGAAGAAAATAGACGTACGAGAGATTGTGATACATATGTAAATGGTGTAACTCTCTCTTTTGCAGTTGATAGACCAACTAGCTCCCGGAGGTCGACTGATCTGCCCGGTCGTGGCCATAGAAGGTTTCCAAAGGTTCCAGGACCTGCTGCAGGTGGACAAGAGCACAGACGGCGCGATCACGAAGAAGAAACTGATGCAAGTCTCATACGTTCCTCTCACGGATCCTACCACACAATTACGTAATTAGAGTCATTAAGGTGAGGTGTCACGGCGGAAAGAAACACAAAATTTTCGAGCAGATCCGATTAAACGAACCTGTTGATTAACAATAATCAGAATTTTTGTATCCACGAATTAATTTTTTTCACGCATGCATAGATATGGAGTACACATCAGTCTTCAGTTGGGGATATATCAATAAACTATATATATTTTGTATATGCCCTGTTAATTCCTTCGTATCGTCCATTTCTTTCATAAAAATATATTGCAGTCGCGACTGTATACCTCACTTGGTGCTGGTTATTAGTCCGTTATCGTAAAATATTGAATTTGTTACAGTGATGCTGATATTTTCGTTCCATAAAATAATATATAATATATTAATCCATCCATTAAGATATGAGAAAGGAATGAAATTAATGTGATAGGGAAATTAATCTTTAATAACAAGGTAAAATACACAGTTTTAAGTATTTTTATAATATAAAATACTTTATATATATTTTTTTTTGGCCTGTATTCTGTACCCTCTTTTATCTATAAAAGTGCCTTAAATGTGACTTCTCAGCCAATCAGGTGGCTTCTAAGCCTCTTTTAGAGGTACTTTTATCAATAAAAGGGGGTACAGAATATAGGCCTTTATGTATACTTATATATATACTTTAAAAAGCATATATACTTTATTTATACTTTTAATAATATTTTATATTATTTTTTATAGTAATTTATACTTTATATACTATACATATATTTCTTTTAATTGTTTATATGCATTGTCAAACTTAAAACTTAACATTACTGTGTTCAAAAATTGCAATTGTTTATATGAACAAATATCGTAGCTTTAGGAAAAGCCAAGATAAATTATTTTTCTATTTCAAATTAAACTTTCAGCTTTATTGCAATAAAAATAAATTATTTACGGACATAACTATGCGTTGGAAGCACATGCGGATTATTCGATGGTAAAGACGCTCGATTTCAAACGAAATTCGCGGGCGATCGATCGAAGAATCGCGAGACCAATCGGAGATCGCCGTTCAGCCCGCTGCGCACGACGGAGGTAAACCCGCGGCGACTGGCGTTCCCTCCTCGTCTATTTTTAAAAGCGCAGGAGGGAACGTGCGCAGCAGGCGCGTTTCGCGCGCGAACGTTCTTCGACGTCAGAGTCAGAACGAAGGTCGTCGTCGTCGCGAGTAAACTGGAGTAAACGAGCGACTGCTCAGCGAACACCGGCTGTCTGTACACGTGTCAATTCGGCTCGAATCGCGTTCCGATCATCGCCGGCGCTCGACGGACGGGAGGCGATTCCGGCGAGAAGTCGCAGTGTCCTGAAATCCGAAGCGGAAGACGGGGAGAAGCGGAACGATCGTTCGTCGGACATCCCCGAGGATAATATTCCCAAGAATCGAGCGGCTCGAGGCATCGCACGCCGTCTGTTCGACTCGCCGAGTGGGATTTTGGCGACGACCGGAAGCGACAAGTTGCCGGTTGATCCGCGACCCGGTGGTCCATTCGGTTTGGTTCCGACGCACCGGTCGCCACGCAACTCTCCAAAATTCGGCCCCTCGTCGTCGAGTACCTTTGCGCGACGCTCGCGATCCTGTCGCCCGTCACGCTCGCCCGCGACATGGCCACGTACGGGCGTTACCGCGGCAGGAACAACCAGGAGCTCGTGCAACATCTACGGCGTAAGTGTCGCGCGGTTATGCAACGTTGCGTCATCGCGCCGCCCCCGCGGGCCCCGCCGCATGCCGCCTCGCACTCTTGACGTCGTGAGATTGATTTGAGATTACAGCGCAGTGTTTATGCGATATTTGTAATCTGTTTTATTCGGATTCAGGTCGAGTCGGAAATTAAATTCAAGAAAATGAACAATTGTTGCCTCTTGCGTTTGAATTTAGAGCAATTTAGTTTGATAGGAAATATATACATA
>NJRQ01000264.1:144951-236450 GCA_003063805.1 Aphaenogaster ashmeadi | reverse complement strand
ACTAGTAAATAAATAGATATGCACTGACAAAAGAACACTTAAAAAAAGGAAATTACAAGTCGGAAGACAAACAGAAATTCTTTAGCACGCGTATGCCCTGGAATTGCTTGAAGAAAAACTGCGTAACGGCACAAGGGCACTGGATGTCGGTTCTGGTTCTGGATACTTGACGGCATGCATGGCTCTCATGATGGGACCGCAAGGATTGGCAGTTGGAATCGATCATATTCCAGAGCTTCGAGCAATGGCCGAAGAGAACATTCGGCATGACCACCCAGAACTTTTAAGCGACGGACGCGTGGAATTGGTTGGTAAGTAAAAATGTACTTCAAAATAATCATGTATACTGTTCTTCATGTCACGATCTGTTCTCTGTGTGATGAAATTATTTAATCATGATTGTACTTGCTTAGTTGGTGATGGAAGATTGGGATATCCCAATCGTGGACCGTACAACGCTATTCACGTGGGAGCGGCCGCCAAAGAAATGCCACAGCCGGTAAGAAAAACGCTCGAAATTATTCTCGGATGCGCCAAAACGAACGCTCTACCACGATATCTTTCGTCTTCTATAGTTGATAGATCAACTAGCACCTGGTGGACGTTTAATAGTACCTATGGGTCCAGAAAATTCAGATCAAACTTTAGTGCAAATTGATAAGAGTCTGGATGGTAAAATCAAGCAGCGATCCCTGATAAGCGTGGTGTTTGTTCCGCTCACCGACAAGGAACGACAGTATCATCGATCATGAGGCACGTGCCAGCTCCAATAAGTGAGCGTCATTTTATTTATGTTTACGGTTACGTGTATTGTTTCATTATTTTAACATCTCATGCGAAACAACTCTATTACGTAAAAAATATATATAAAATTAATTAAATTATATCACAGTGTGTAAGCTTTGTACTGACACACATTCTCGTACAGCAAATTCGTTGTTGCACATTACAAAGATTAAGCAAAATCTAGCATGAGAATATTTCGATATCTTCTCGATATTGCGACACTAATATAGTTTCTTTTATCATATTTGGTTTCACAAAAGGTTAATTAGATATTGTTGTAATTTCTACTTTCAAAAGATTTGGTTTTGTAGATATGCAATAATATCGATTGGTATTCTAGCTAGCTTATAAACTATGAATATACAGTTGAAAGAGAAATAAATTTGAACTAATGTCTAATTGTAGTATTAATAGTAAATTTGCTACTTGCAATTGCTTAAAACTTTGATTTAAATAAGTATAAACAAAAGAAAAGATTATATCTGTCAATATTTCTAAGTCATATGTTATCATCTGTTAACTTATTATTTATGTGCTTCATAATGACTCTATTGTAGGTTTCTTTAAGGTCCTATTTCACAGATTAGACGAAGAGGATTATGTAATATATTATTAAGCATTTTATTTATTAACATACATAAAATTGTCTATGTGTAACGAGGCTACTATTATGCCTAATACTCATTGTATATCTTTTCTATTTTCCGCATCAATTATTATCTATATCTCTTTAAATTGCAGATACTTTAAAAATAAATGTACATAATTTACAATATACAATGATATCAAAGTCTCAAATACTTTATATATCTTTTTCTTTAATGTCATATGCACATGTAACATTTGCAGTTACACACATTTTATCCTAAGATATATATAATAAATGTATTATAAATTATAATAATATATAAATCTCTTTAAGAATAAGTTTTATGCATAACATCAACATTGTCTATCTCTAGTAATTTGACACGTCAATTACTACGTTTTGAACAGTCAAATACGATAATATGAAATGGCGTCATGCAATCGTAATAAGTAGATAACTTAAAAAACTAGTTCTAAAAATTTATGCTTGATATAGATCCGTTCAAGTTTTCAGTAAAATGTCGCCTGAAAGCTGCGCCGAGAATTCTCCGTGGAAAAGGGAGTTCTCGTAAATCAGCAGCAATGTTTTACCGAGATGGCGATCAAGAACAATTGATTTATACTAATATCATTAAAATATCTTATATGATTTAATATCATTAAATTATCTAAAAGCTCATATTCATAAAACATTCTCGTGGTCCTACCTGATTTCGAATGTACAAAGGGCAGTGAGATCATGTATTTTATTTACATTCGTCTTCAGTTAAAGAACTGAACATTAAAGAGTCTTCACCATGTATAAACTAAGCGCGGCGCCAGATGCTAATCCTATACCCAAGAAAGCACCCATCATCGCAGACGCAACTTCTTTTTCCTGACTATCTACGACTCTGTAAAGGCAACACGTATAACTGTAAAAAATATAATGCGACCAATGGAGTTTTATAGTTGAAAATACTTACGTAGGCGCGAGAATGAACGTTAAATTACAGAGATAACCATTGGTTACGGCGAACGCAATGGTTATCAAAATGTAATATATATCACTGTGAATATAAACGGATAGATGATGCCTCGGTTGTGCATTACAAAACATAAACACAGGTATAAAAATACCCCTAGCGATGCTCATAAATATTACGAGCCATGGCTTGTTTCTTGGCTGCAACGATAAAACTTGGTAAATATCACGCAAACAAGTATTTGCTAATTGAATTAAAATGCAGATTCTCACCCATTGAAGAATACCAGATAATACTCTTCCTGCATAATCGCCTGAACTGAAGATAAGGTACGTAACCACAGGTACAAAGTATATGTCTGAAACGTCAATTCAAAATATACCTATAAATTAATTGTTCGAAATCTATAAAATATTGAGGTATATACAAAATTTTCAGATTACCGTTCCATGCATAGCCTTTGCCTTTGTATTGACTCTCCACTAGCACAGTAATTGCCGGATACACGGCCAGTGATATGAAAAATACTAAAAATATGCTAACACCGTAATGCCAGATCCTCTTTATAATCCGCGCGTAGGGCACACTCGGACTTGTTGAGAAGCTGACTTCCCCATTTATGGAATAATCAGAATCCAAACAATCAGGTACTTTCTCTATCATGTGATGCTTGAAGAATGGCTGTAAAAAGGAATGCTGTAGAGCAATGGTTCTCAAATTGGCCTCCGTAAATCTAATTAACGAAATTGTGTGTGAAAGGAAGCCGATCAGGAATGTTTGAAAGCCGCTGTATTAAATGAATCAATTTAATTCTGTTTGTCCATTTCCAACAGATCGTATAGTAATATAATACGTTGTGGAATGTGTATAATGTTTGGTTATTATCGTAAGCAGCTTATCATACGTTTTATAAAACACTTGCGCCGCATGCATCATCGTTTTAACGAAACAATAAGTGTTAATGATGATCTCATTGTTTTGCGTGTGATGCTCATTAATCGGATTGAAGAAAACGCGCAGTACGATAATAAGTTAATTCCAAGATATGTTTGAACGAAATTGACTTACCGCTCTCTCCAAAAGGATGTACGCAAGCAGTGATAATAGTAGCATAATATCGCCGATAATGAAGTACACTAAGCCGGAAAGTACCGGACTGGCACCTATCCATAAGGAGCATATTTCCGCCAAGGCCGTGAATATTCCGCCAAGGGCCTGCCCACCGGACATTGCAGTTATATACTTTGGCGAAAACTTGCCCACTATACCTATTAAACTCCCTCCGAAAATTGCGCTCGCAGCTAGAAGTTCATATTATTGCCGTCTTATAACAAACCAATATCTTCGTTATAAATTTAATTATTTAATAGCATCACATACCATTTACAAGCGCAACTGTCGTCAAAGTAATTATTAGGAACGTATTTTGCCCTGGAAACAATTTTTTGTTTGATTTCTGAAGCGATAAAAGTAATCCTAATTATTCCAATATGATGAATGGATGGATACGTATCGACGAAATAATTTACTTTTGTCAACTTACATTTGTCAGTGTCCATTTCGACAAATATGGTCGTCAGGATGAAAAGCACCAATATTATAGTTTGAGAACCCACCATTCTCACCGTTAGAGAGACTCTGAGAATTTGAAGACCTACTTTAAACATCGCTTCTACTTTTCTGATACATGATTCAAAGTTACTAATCACTTCTGACTTTTCTACATAATATAAAAGAACTGATTGGAACGAGATGAAACAAATTGATATTCTTTTATATAGGACTCTTAATTGTTCTCAACTGGTCGATATCAAACGCGAGTGCTTTTAATCCCAAAAGGAAGAATACGTAGCAACTTTGAATCACTTTTACAAATAAATGCATATATTTTTTAAAACATGCTTGGCAATTCCTAACAATGATTCTTCGCTTACCTCTTGCTAATAAATGCGTTTATTATTAAAAACACAGTATTTGGCAATGCACTGGCTACACTTAAATAAGAGGTAAAACTGGCTTGAAGATCCGTCTTCTGCTCAAGTAGTTCTGCATACGTATGAGTAAGATTTGTCGAATTATTATTATGAATTTCTCTAAATTTATACATCCAATACTGAAAGAAAGATATTATACGGGCAACAATATTTCACACGAGTATAAGAGAAGCAAAGAAACATCACTTACGTCGTCAGCAGTAATAAAAAAACTCCATGGGATTAACGTATTTATTCCAAGTAAGTAAAACACAATGTATGCAAGATTATATCTAAAATATGCAAAAAATTACAGATATAGATTAATAAATATTAATAATTTTCAAATTAAATCCAGGTACTGGAACATACTTGTCATGTGGCTCATATGGTTTCAGAAATGGTTTCTCGTCAGGAATCGTCACTCTAGGATCATCTACCTCAGTCTCAAAATCATCTTCAAATTCGCTATCAGACGCACCTCCCAGTAAGGGCCTTCTATTGATGGAGTACGACATGATTTCTCCCTGAATGAATAACAAACCGTACAATGAGTCATAAAACAAAGGTGTATGAATCAAGGAAGTGTGCATAGTAAGCGAAATGCAACTCTGCTTCATTATGCAAATCAATGCGTCGTATCAACAAATAAATGTAACCATAATATAAATGTGAAGTTAGACATTATGCGTATTGCATATTGATGTTTTACCGTCGATAAAAATTTTCCTGCTCGCGAGCCTACAGATGAACAAAGCGCTGACGTAAGCACGTGTCTCCTTGCAGGAAGCGGTACTCACTAGATATTACTCGGAAGCCCTGCGCGAAGGACGGGAATGTCCTGGCCGTAAGCGGGCAGTGGGATTCACGAGCGATCGTGCGTAATCGTGGAAAGCCACGGTCGAAGCATCTCTGACGCGACCTGGCGCGAGTCTGGCACGAGCGTCGTCCGAGGGATTACATCCGACAACCACTGCGCAACATCCTTCAGCTCGGTCCGCTCCGGGCGATCGAGAGCACGATCTCCTGGCTGGCCAATCTCTCGCGTCTACCTGACATTCTCCGACGGCATTGTACACTCCGCGCGACACGCCTCCATCTCGACACGCGTCGCGATCATGACGCGCGCGTCGATCAGCTGGCGAACGGAAAGTAGGAAACGTGCGCGCGGAGGGGAGAACAAAAAAGTAAACTCGCGCCTGTGCAGCAGGGTTGGGCATGTATTATATTATACGGTGACCATATTTTCTAGGGGTGGTATTCATAGTCGATTCTTATTTCAAGACCGCCTTAAGTAACGTCTTAAAATGATGACCGTCTTAAGTAACGTCGTAACCCACACAGTACAAAACTTAACAGAAATGTTTCAGAAATGTTTCAAAGTTTCAGAAACGTTTCTGAAACATTTCTGAAACTTTGAAACGTTTCTGAAACATTTTTGTGCTGTGTGGGAAGTAACGTCTTAATTAAGTAACGTCTTAAGATCTAATACAGCTCTGTGATTGGTTTATATATGACATCCCCAAGTAGAACACAAAAGTCATGATAATGTCAAAATGATGCTAAAATGACGCCTTTGACATAATTTTGAGGTCATTTAGACGTCATCATGACTTCAAAATGATGTCAAAGGCGTCATTTTAGCATCATTTTGACGTCATCATGACTTTCTGTTCTACTTGGGTCTTAAGATTGTACTTAAAACGATCTTAAATATAAGAACTATGAATACCGCCCTAGGAGAAAATAAAGGAAAAACCTGCAAATTTTTGGGCTTTGTTCCAACATGTTTCCAAGCCAGTTTGTGACTGTCGCAGGAGTCTGTGTATTACGAAATTTTCTTGTGTAGTAATACCAAAATGAGATGCACAATTTTCTTATAGTTTGAAACTGGTTCGACTGTATTGGGACAAACCCTTGGTTTAAATCTGAAATAGGTTCAGAATAATAAAAAATGAAAACGGATTTAATATGAATAATTTTAATTTAAAAAATTAAAAAATTAAAAATTTGCATATAATTAACAAACAAATGACGATTTGCTCGTAGAATACTGTAAATGCAGTGAATTTATTAATAATAAATACAATATATATAATATATAATATTTCATTAAAAATAATATAGAAATATACTATCCAGAGGTAGAAAAATATGTCATTTGAAATACTAGTCATACGACTAGTATTTGACGTCAAAATGACATATTTTTCTACCTGGATATTAGCAAATGGTCTCAAAAATCCTTTTTAATGATTAAAAATGAATAGTGACTACACTTACACGAATGTTTTTACTAGAAGAATCCATCATTATCACATTTTCTATATTTTTTATTATATATATTAAATTTGTTTTTTTTTTAAGTAAGGTTAGATTGTTTTAGATAAATATTATACAGACATATAAACATTATACAGATATTATACGTTTTTGATCTATTTATTTACCGTAAAATATCACTAAAATGTAAAAAACCGTAGAAAAAGCTCGGATAATTCAACTGCTGATAACTGCACCTGCTGTGCAGCGACGACGCCCTCTCGGCAAGCTCGACGTTCGCGCGGGAAACGGAACGGCTTCTGAGGTTACCCGCGTACGCGGATTGATCTCTGGCTGCGTGCGCGCTTGGAAGAGTCAGCAGCAAGGTATAAGGTGGTTGTATTGTAAGGTTGTTGTAAGTGGTATTTTGACCACCCAACGTGGGACGGAAATCCAAAGGGAAATTAACTAAATAAGAAGAAGGTTGGTGTAATCCCTGTCAACGATGTCGAGTCCTATGAAACCGCCGAGGACTCCTGTCCCCCAGGAAGACAGTCGTTCGCCGAGGACTTCTGCCCCCCAGGAAGACAGTCGTTCGCCGAGGACTCCTGCCCCCCAGGAAGACAGTCGTTCACCGAAGACTCCTGTCCCCCAGGAAGACAGTCGTTCACCGAGGACTCCTGCCCCTCACGAAGACAGTCGTTCACCGAGCACGCCGGCGAATGGCACCCCGAGGCGGCAACTTCGGACCCCAACCTCTGTCAGGACACCCTCGGTCGCCGGAACACCCACCGTCGTCGGCTCAGTCAGAGGTTGAAGAATATTTATTGGTTGATTGTCTTTGTGGAGAAAATGATATATTGTATTCGAGCTGTAGTATCTGTTTTCTTTTGTCACACGTAGGTACACCTCAGAGGAGACCGGGTAACAATCCGGTGGATACCCCGTTACGATGGGGCAACCGTCAAACGCAGGAGACCATTGCGCCATCGTCGGAGGGCTTGTCCTCTGTGCCATTGTCTTCTCCGAATCGACAGGTGCAGACAAGCCCTCTCGCCGCTGGTATGAGCGAGATAGAGCTGTCCTCTCCACTGAATTATGGAACCCCCAGCTCCTTGGCATCGGTTCGTACTCCCCGTAGTGGTGTCAGGGGTACGCCTATTCAACAGAGACCAGATGTTCAATCTGACAGACGTGTGCGGCAAGTTAACCTGGTCGAAACTGTAAGTTAAAAGAGTGTAGCAGTATTAAAATAGATGAAATTATTAAATTGTTAACGTGAAAATTTTATTGGCAGATACCTGAGAATGATGAAGATGGAGAGAGAACATCCGAGGGTGAAAATGGCCCGCAATTGATAATCTGGGGCACAAGTGTCGTGGTGCATCGTATCAAGCAACAATTCAGACGATTTATTCTGTACTTTATCGATCCAGAAGCAGAGAACGATGAATTACCTGAAAACATGAATCTGTCAGAGCCGCTCTATACGCAGAAGCTTGAAGAGATACATATACTGGAAGAACCTTATTTGAATGTAAATTGCGCTCATCTCGAGGCATTTGATTCGCAGCTTTACAATCAGTTGGTATTGTATCCTCAAGAAGTTATACCGGCGTTCGATCTGACTGCGAACGAAATATTTTTCGAGAAATTCCCTGGGGCAGCATTGGAACACTCAATTCAAGTACGTCCCTATAATGTTACGAGGACTACAAGTATGCGTCTCTTAAATCCAGAGGACATAGATCGATTGATCACGGTTACCGGAATGGTCATTAGATCATCAAACATCATGCCAGAGATGCGAGAGGCGTTCTTCAAATGCATCGCGTGCTCCTTCACGACAACTGTAGTCATCGACAGGGGTCACATAGCCGAACCCACAGTGTGCACTCACTGCAACAATAATTTCTGCTTCAGTCTGATACACAACCGTAGCCATTTCACTGACAAGCAAATGATCAAGTTACAAGAATCACCGGATGATATGCCAGCTGGTCAGACCCCTCATACAGTAGTGCTTTTTGCACATCATAATCTAGTTGACGCTGTCTCACCAGGTGATAGAGTTTCTGTCACCGGTATATATCGCGCGTTGCCGATACGCGTTAATCCCCGACAGTCCAATGTACGAGCTATTTACAGAACACACGTTGACGTTGTTCACTTTAGAAAACAAGATTCAAAGCGGTAAGACATATTTCTGACACATGCTTTGATTTTATTTCGTATTTTAATGACTTTATTGCAATTTATATTCCATTATATTTTATTATTAATTAATATATTGAGATTGAAGTATGGATTCTTGAAATGGGTTATCATTCGCTTCATATTCCTTCAACTTTCCAATCAATCATATATTAATATATTATATTCTTATTCATTTTTATTATGGTTTGTTATACATGTAGATTGTACGAGCAAGAAGACGGCAAAAGTCATACCTTTCCACCAGAAAGAGTGGAGTTATTGAAACTCTTGTCGCAGAAGGAGGACATATATGAACGACTGGCACGACATATTGCTCCTAGCATCTACGAGAATGAGGACGTCAAGAAGGGAATATTACTACAATTGTTCGGCGGCACGAAGAAAGAACAGAGCGAATCGACCAAGAAACATTTCCGGTCCGAAATTAATATACTTCTATGCGGTGACCCGGGTACAAGTAAATCACAACTGCTACAATTTGTCTTCAATTTGGTACCGCGCTCGCAGTATAGCAGCGGAAAGGGTAAATAATTCTTGATAGCGATAATTTCAAATCTGATTTTAATTTTTGTTCATATCTCATGTTTGTCATTTTTTTCTCAGGTTCCAGCGCCGTGGGTTTAACCGCCTTCGTAACGAAAGATCCCGAAAGCCGCCAATTAGTATTGCAAACTGGCGCTCTAGTGCTCGCGGATAACGGTATCTGTTGCATCGACGAATTCGACAAAATGAGCGATAGCACGCGCTCGGTGCTGCACGAAGTTATGGAGCAGCAAACACTAAGTATTGCGAAAGCGGGTATTATTTGTCAATTGAACGCGAGAACTAGTATTCTGGCAGCGGCCAATCCTTGCGAGTCGCAATGGAATAAAAATAAAACAGTAAATATTCATTAAATGATGATATATATCTGATATCGAAACAACAAGTTTTAAAGTAATCATTTTAAATTTTTACACTTGTTTCTAGGTGGTAGAAAACGTCATGTTACCACACACATTGATGTCACGCTTCGACTTAATTTTTCTCATGCTGGATCCTCAGGACGAGATATTTGACAGGAAACTTGCCAGGCATTTGGTATCGTTGTATTATAAATCCGAATTGGAAGAAGAGGACGACATTGTGGATATGAGCATCATGCGTGATTACATAGCTTATGCTAAGGAACATGTCCATCCTGCTCTCAACGAGGAGAGTCAACAAAGATTGATCCAAGCTTACGTCGATATGCGTAGAGTAGGAAGCGGTCACGGTCAAATTACGGCTTATCCGAGGCAATTAGAATCGCTCATAAGACTCGCCGAGGCACACGCTAAAATGCGATTCAGCAGTGTAGTAGAGATCGTGGATGTCGAGGAATCTTGGAGGTGAGAGTGAACATGGTTAATAATAAATATTAGAAAAATAAAAGGAATAAATGTTAGAAATTTATTTGCATGTTTTTGGTAATGCAACTTATAATAATCATCAGATTACATCGTGAGGCATTGAAACAATCCGCTATCGATCCACTGAGTGGCAAAATCGATATTAGTATCCTGACGACCGGTATGTCGTTGGCAGCGAGGAAACGTAAACAGGAAATGATCGAGGCATTGAAGAAGCTCATCAAGGGCAAGGAGAAGGCACCGACATTAAATTACCAGAAAATTTTCATGGAACTGAAAGAATCGTCCAGCACGGTAAATTTATTTAACCGTTATTTATTTACGTTATTATTTCATTATTATTATTTGCTTTTAATACGTGTTGCAAAAAAAAAGCATGCTTATTTAATCTTGCTTTTTATTTTTTAGTTGGTGACGCGCGAGATGTTTGAAGATGCTCTGAAAGAGCTGCAGGATGATGGTGTTGTGATTGTAACCGGCAAAAATACCATTCGTGTTTGTTAAAAATATTTACTTTTGCGTCACATTCTTTCGAATAGTAATAGAGGTGTTATGCAAATGTAACTAATAATCCATTAGTTCTAAGAATCTTGAGAAATCACATAAAACTGATTGTTAGGGGATATTTAAATATATATATTGCATTTTTTAATCTTTTTGAGACTTGTTAATAACAATAAAAAATTTGTATTGTTAGTAACCGACAATTATGAAGAATTATAATTTACAATTAGATAAATATTTTCTATTTTTGACACGGTTTCCCGGATTGCAATTTTTGCCTTTAGTAAAATAACAAACAATACGTACTTCAAAACTCATGTAATACTTTCTTTCGCGCCGAATATTTTTCTTGAGTTTGACTTCTGAATTTATTTTATGACATATTTTCTATTATGTTCCGAAAGGTTTATTTTCTATTGGTTGGCGGAATTTGCTTCGATATTAGAAACAAAGATTAAATTTGCAATGGCTAGAGTTAAAGGACATGTTGATTTGTATTATTTTTTAATAAATTCATAAATGTGTCTTGAATCAGGAGAAGTATTTTACGATCACTTTTTCTCAATTCTTTGCAAACTTTTATCGTAATTGTTTGCTCGATAAAAGACACCTTCGCTCCAGCCACGGTTTAGATTCTTGATGCAACAGTAAAATGCATATCAATTGCTATCGACGATTTGAAACGTCTTGTAGATGGCCTGTGTGTTGTATATACATTCCACGCCTACGCCTCATGCGCGGGCGTCCCGGCGGAGGTGTACTACGTTTTGCTCTTGCGATGACCTTGGAAACTCCCACGCTGCTCTCAGCGCCGGGTAGTTTGGTGGGGGACATTCGTTCATCGATGTCCCAGCCACCCACACCGGGCAATTTTCACCCCTCCGAACCACGATGCCCGCTGCGCCCGTAACGATCAATGGTGAGGGAACTCTAAGCATCTCCAAATTAACGTATTCTAGGAATCGAAGCGGTATTCGATCAAGTTTAAGGATACAGAGCGTTTGCTCTCCGGAAGCTTTCGATTATCAATTTTTCGTTGGTGAGATAAAACTACGTTAAAATACATACATAGATACTAATATTGGATGCTGTACACAGATGCAGATCATTACGCCCCTTGAATATGTTAAACCGTTATTAAAAATTTTTCTTCCCCTCATTCTTTGTTTGTAAAATATCAGTTTAAACCAAATTAACATTCTATTTAATTTTCGACGGATTGCTCGCGTTTTTCCTGTGTATCGCTGAATTAGATTAAACTGTGTTCTTTGGCAAGAACGAGAGGAAATTCTTGACAAGTTGAATCTATTTTAAATATTGGTTCTTGTGAAATTAATTTTGTCAAGAACAAAACGATTGCTATTTCAATCACAAAAAAAAAATCGTATCGCACGTATCTCATAGCTGAAATTCATGTCCCACTCGAAGTTTAATTTCGCATATATGCCGTTGCGCTCGTCAATAACATTATTTCCTCTCGAGTGGCCGCGCAATACGGCTCCGGTTTCAAACTTCTTCAGTATCAAAACTAAATTCGATACATTTGTGCGAGTGCAGCGGCTGGCGGGGCCGCGCGAGCGTCCAGTTTCGATTGTCATCCGACGCGCTCGGTGCGAGTAGCCGCGCGAGAGTAGCCCGATAGCCCTCTCCGCCCTCGCGCGAGTACGCGTGCACGCGCGACTCGCCCCCGTAGGGATTTGCACACGTGCGCTGCGCACACCCGCGCACCGTCATCTATGAACGGCCGGCAACGTAACCGACACACACTCGCGCCGATCGCACGTGTGCGCGTAGCACACCCGGCGAGGGAGGCAGAGAATGGGACCGCGCGTAGAAGGGGGACGGTTAGGGGATGAATCGAGAGAGAGAGAGGGATCTCTCGGGGAACGGGACGGGAGGAAGAGAGAAGGAGGGCGATAGGGGCGGGGGTGCGCTCGATCGTTAAAGCGGCACGAGCGCCCCCCACCACGCCGTCCCCTCGCGCCCAAGCCGCCCATTCATAAAGTTGCACCCGCTAATTCTTAGCATCCCCCGTTCAACGCTTCTCCGGCATCATCGGTGCGAATGTAGGATATAGGGTGTAGTTAGGACAACGGGGAATGATACGAGCGATTCCCTCCTCTTCTCTCTTTGAACTTTTATTCGCATTCAGTTATTCCCATTTCCCTGTACAAAATGAAACACGAGGGGTGGGCAAACAATGAAGCGCGTAGCGGAAGATTGGACGTTTCCCGGCGTCGTGATAAAACGTGATACATCACGATTTTGGACGTCCCGATACGTTGCGCTTCTCGACCCGTCAAAGTGATTTCTTCTGTAACAAATCTTGAATATTTGATGCTTTGAGTGCCGGCCGAAAAGCCCCCGAAGAAACTTATTCATAGAGATCCTGAAATAGCCCGGAGAGAACTCGCAGATTACAGTTGGACCCTGCGCGTCAATAATTAAATATTTTTTATCTAGCTTGCGTTTCACATTTTCTTCACATTCGGATCTGTTTAAAATGTTATGAGGACTTTCACGGCCGATAATGGCGTTAATGCGGATTTATATGTTGGCTCGACGGCCTCGTTGGTCCACGCTTGTAACGCCGCGCATACATAAATCATTCTCGTTTTATCGCGGCGGGGCTTGTTTTATCGCGACCATTAAAGACCCGCCGACAAATTAAAGATTCATTGATGATTAACGATCCGTGACGCGTTCGCGCGAGAGGATTGACCGCGTCGCGGGTCCAGCAACGCAACACCTGTTCCTCGGGATGTGGAGCCCGACTTGCCCGATCGACCCTGGCTGGCGGCTGAAGGTCATCGTCGTCGTCGTCGTCGCCGCCGCCGCCGCCGCCGTCGTCGTCGCCGTCGTCGGGGCGGGGGGGGGGATGGGGGGAGTTGGGAGAGGAGGGTGGTTGGGATGCCGCAGTGCTCCCGTGAGCGAGCAAATAAAAGGCCGCCCGGCATTGAGCGGGCACCTCCATTCATGGTTTCCGGGCGCAGGCGCACCGCGGGGAAACCGCATGGCGCTGCCCGGGGAAGGGGTTCGCGAGAGAAGTCACCTACGCAGAGCCCCCGGCATCGCGATGCGTGGGCGACGTGGGTGATTCAGAGGTAGAGCGAGCCGGAGTAAAGGGCGGACTGTTCTGTTCCTCGCGCGCCGGCTCGGCTCGGCTCCGCTCGGCTCGCGACCCCCGGCTCGACGGAGGGTGGCACGCGCTTCCCAAAGGAAGGACAAACTACCGAGCGACCGAGCTTTAAAGTCTCGCTCTCGCGTCTCGGGATCTCGCCGCGGGTCCGCGGCTCCTCGGTCCGCGTGGTGCAAGCTCCGCCGACGTCGGCCCGCGTTCGCCGGACACGTCCACAGTGAGTGTCCGGGGCTCTTTCTCCTCGACAGGACGAGTTCCTTCCCTCCCGCCGGGCGAACCACCTGGGATCCTTGTGCCAAGAATACGCGCGCGGGAATCGCCCAGCAGCCGACCCACGTCGCGAGGATGGGGCGCGGGAAACTCGCGGAGCATACGCGATCGCGTCCCGGCGATTGTTCTCGAGCCTTCTGAATCCTGGGCCCTGTTTCCTTTTTCTCTCTCTCTTTTCGAAGTCCGCGCTCTTTTGCGCGCCGCAACCTGGACAGATCGCACGTTCCACGTCGAAACGACGGAAGTGAGAAGGTTCAGTGGGTCTTCGCGTGTAACGTGATTGTACATAACTGCAACGAACGCTTTTCCGGCTTGATAATCTTTGTAAAAAAAAACTCTCATGCCGATTATCGTTTCATCCCGAACAACTATTTCATTATTTCTCGTACGTTCTTCTTGTAGTCTTATTTTTTAGTGGGCCTATCGCTTGGTCTGCTCATCAGACTTCAATTCGCGACGTTCCGCAAGAACGATTAATATCAGTCGTCCGTAATTAATATTTAATAAGTTTTTGTCATAAATGTTCAAATATATCCCGATGAATGCACCGTAAAGATCGTGGCATTGGAAGATCGTAAACGCGCGACGAGGAGTCGAGTGGAACGCTTTAAACCGACGAGCCGAACGCCGTTAAGTAGTCGAGCTCAAGCATTACAACGGACGGCGCGGTCCCTCATCCCAGTACACCGGGCTACCTGTTCCGCGGCTCTCCCCCGCATAGTTGGAAGCATGCGGAGATTCTACTACCCGTCTGCATCCGACACGAGAGGCCAGCTGTATCGCGTCAATGTCCAGTCGTCGAAGACGGTGATCCTGCAGAGGTACGCGAGCATAGACATCCCGGAAAGCATGCTCGCCGCACGCCAGTTCGACTGCTTCGCCGAAGGGCGCTCGTACGAGAGGTGAGTGCTTAACCCGGTGCTTACGACTGCTTCGTCCGCTAGTTTATCTACTTATCTCGTCGAGCTTCACGTGTAGATCTCACGAGATCCACCGTCCTCCGTACTCGCGGTCGCGTTCGTCTCCGATCCGACGTCACGGCCCTCGCGGGTTTCTCTTATTACTCACAATCAGTAGTCGCGGAGCGTTTCCGCGGCGCGGCATTGAAACCCCGAACGAGAGGGAAAGTGGTAGGCGACGTCATTCAGCCAGTGAAAACGAAGCCGGTAGACTTCGATCGTTCCTACCAAAAATTACAGGCGTCGACACAGACCTGGCGAGGCTTAACAAAGGCTCATTGTCAGTCAAATGGTAAAATCCGAAAAGTATTCGAGATTCGAGATTAGAAAAAAAAGAACAACTGGGATGTCTTGCCGGGACAACATTGCTGAGGATTCGCGTTAATCCCCGACTGTGAATGCGGAGTCACTCCTACTTCGAAATTTTGACTATTGACTACTAATGTCCATTTCCACTTCAATATAGATTAACTTTAATCTCGGTTTAATTTACTCTTTATCTTTTTTTAATTCTTAGAACTAGAAAAAGATAAAGAGTAAGTTAAACCGAGATTAAAGTTAATCTACATTGGTAGAAATGGACATAAGGACCAATTCCACCACGGTTAACTTAACCGGCCGGTTATTCCATTGGAATTGACCAATCGCATTTGTCGTTAAGCAAAATTAACAAATGCGATTGGTCAATTCCAATGGGATAACCGGCCGGTTAAGTTAACCGTGGTTGGTGAAATTGGCCCTAAGGCCCAGTTCCACAATCTCCAGTTAACTTAACCGGCCGGTTATTCCATTGGAATTGACCAATCGCATTTGTCGTTAAGCAAAATTAACAAATGCGATTGGTCAATTCCAATGGAATAACCGGCCGGTTAAGTTAACTGGAGATTGTAGAACTGGGCCTAATAGTTTGTCTTTTTTTTTTAGAAAAACAAAAATTGATTCTATGCAGAATTAATGCTGCGGAATACAAGAAAATACAGCGGCAAACACGGTTACAGAACGGAGAGAGCGATTATCCTCATTTCTATTCCTCCTCGTATTTAAAAGAAGTCTCTAGAACCCTGCATCCACTAGCGATTCATCCGCTAGCGTGATGTTCACAATTGAGGGTTGAATTTTGCAAAGGACACAGCGGAAGGAACGAGGCTCGCGATAAATCCTCGATGGTACTCCCCGTGTAATCGCTCCCTTCGATAAAAACGTAACGAAAATTCTCGGAAGCGCGCACAAATCGATACGCGGTGCGGGACAAAGGGATTTTGATACGAGCGAAATTTGATCAAACCGTGTCGGTACACGACAGACAGCCGGACCCGTTGTATATTTCGGGTAAATATTGTCGGATCACGCATGCCCGCACACTCGCAGGGCGGCATGACGCGCGCCCGTGCGCGAACACACGTTCGCAGAGAAGTACACGCAGCTACACACGCAGGTATACCCGGCCATTTTACTTTCTCTCCTCCTTCCTGACCCTCGAGAGGAAAAGCGGATCTGACCTTGGTCGCCATGGCGATTTCAAGGATATTACCCTCCGTACGCCACGAGGCATTCCGGAAAGAGGCGCGAGGTGCCTCGATATACTCTCTTCCGATATATAATACATAAGATAATATATATAAGAAAATAAAAATCGAACCAACTCCAGAACGCGTATTTCGATTCTTGACTGCCACGAGGAGTGCCACGCTGGTAGTATCAGATCGATAGTAGACGACAATCACATATTTTGCGCATATACACATGTACATCTCGGTGAGATGAATATACAAGGTGTCCCAGACGCGTCACAGCAATTAATGGCAGATTCTTAAAGTCATTTCGAGATGAAAGTTCTAATGCCAAAATGTCGAGGCTATAACGGTTTTTAAATGAGACATAATTAAAGTTGGCCAATCGAATTGCCCGAAATTCGCGCGTTCAGGCACGGTACATCGTGCAGCAGAGTAAAGATACGAGAGTGGTCATTTATTTATGCTTACGTATGACAGCTTTGACAGTTCAATGTGTATCGCATTTCAACGTCAATAGTTACGACTTTTATTCTGCTATTATTATTATTATCGAAACGTTCGATGAATTGATTAATTAATATAATTAATTAATAATAATTAATTAATCCATATATATCCAGGGAGAAATGGCAATCTGATCGATGTCGGATCGACATCGATCAGACGTCGATAACGTCTAATTGATGTTGATCCGACATCGATCAGATTGCCATTTCTCCCTGGGTAAATACGATAAAATGAAGAACATATATCGAGAATTGGATCGATGTGTTTTAAGATAATAAAAAACATTCGTTACTGTTCGATGTACCGTGCCTGAACGCGCGAATTTTGAACAGCTTCATTGGTCAACTTGAAACAGTTCTTATTTAAAAACTATTAGCATCGGCTTTTAGAATTTTCATCTCGAAATGATCTCAGAAATCTGTCATTAACTGTGAAGTCTGAGATACCTTACATCCAAACATACCCCTGGTGAAACAAATTTTCATAATGCCTCATAATATTTTTAAGAATTTGTCATGTTTTAAATTTATGAAGATTTAAAAAATATCTTAAACTTTTTCAGATTTTATAAGCTTTCTTCAGAAATTATAGAATGAGAAATCTTAGAAATCTTAGAATAAATAAAATCTTTTCTTCGCCAGTAAATAGATAAAAGACAACAAAATTGTTAATTTAATTCGACCTGACTGGCCAGATGTATTATAAAAAAAAAAGGCACTACGTTTCGACCATGGGATTTGGTCCTTTTCAAGTACGTTGGTACAATAGATTTAATAACTACATAAGTCTATGACATTTACCAAAAAAAGTCATCTAAAAACGAAGATAACAGATTATGAGCAATAAATGCCACAAATACGCAATATACAACGATAAAAATGTTGCAACTTACAGATACTTATGTGTCAAAAATATAATAAGAAATCGTATGAGTTATATGCCATAGAGGCCAACTAACGTCTATTCACATCGAGACATATTATAATACTAACGTTAATAAAAGGAATTTAAAACAAACATCAAAAGTCATCATTGCAAAGTCATATAAAATAAATACATTACAAACTATATAGATTTAATTATTTTGTCATAAATAGCGGTCAAATTGTCAGTATCCCTTTGTAAATTAATAGTGTGGTCATGTTGTTTAATAAAAAATGTTTCAGCGATCTCTCGCTTTCTTGTAACTACCTCTTTACGCAATATAACAGGTTCAGCCCAATTAAATTCATGTCCAAATGATATTCTATGCTGACTGATAACAGAATGATTACTCGCATTTTTCGTAAATCTTAGAATATTTCAGAATTCACATACGTGAAGAATTATAGACTTTCTCAGCACTTCTGAAAAGTGTTCCAATTTGTATAAAAAATCTGAGAAATTTTTTAAAAAGTTATAAAATTATACAGAAATTCTGAAAAATTCTGAAATTTATATAAAAATTTTAAAAAATTATACGAAGAATTCTAAGAAAAATTTTCACCACAGGAATATCAAAATTACAGTTTTAAAAATTGTAACGCATTTTATTTGGACGCATTACATATTTAGAGACAAAATTTATATTTAGATAAATATTCAAATAAAGTCTAGGACGTAAAATCATTTGCTTTTGCATTTGCCGATCATGCAAATACCGTTACAGGACGAAGCTATAATATAAATATACAAATTCGATTTTTCTAACAGATGCGAAATCATAAAAAAGTTACGCTGCTACTCCACCGTTTGGTCTTAATGGCTTTGAAATCGCTCCTCGCAGTGTTGGAAAGAGAGAATGCCAACGAGAACGAATTAAAATATCAGTTTTAATATAGTTCCAGCGAAGGGAACGATATGATTTTGGGATTAATCCAGAGCATCGCGCGGTAAACACGGACTTGTTGCTTATTATACATGTTACGTTAAAAGCGAGCAAACTTTTCCACGGTCTGGCGAAATTAAATATTGTTTATGTACAAAATGTTGATACAGAAATATATTTAAAATAATCCATCTCTGTGCGATAATCTACCGTTTATTTCTGTTGGAAAATATTATGCTTACAGAGAAACCTCTCCAGATATTATTATCTATTATATGCGATAAATTTCATTGAAAATTTTTGTTGTATAAATTATGTAATAAATTCCAGAGCTTTAGAGAAATTTTTTGAAATTTTTATTGTTTTTTCGGTGATAGAGAGAGAACGGTATTTTTTTAATAAGAAAAAAATTGATCTCAAGTTGGAGTACTAAAATTTAATGCGTTAGAAGTAAGACACACTGTATAATTCGAATATTATACAAAGTGACCTCGTCATAATCGTGAGACAAATCCTTGTCAACAACGCGAGACTTGATCAGTTTAGTTCGGTGCGAACAAAAGGCCGTGGTGGTTCATCAAACATCAATAAGCTTCGTTACAAAGGCTCGTTTCGAGGAAAGAACAGGTAAGCCGAACAAGGCGAGCACGTCGAAAAATTACAGCCGATCGTCCGAGTGAAACTTTCACGCGTTTTCGATTTCCAAAGTTTGGATAATGTCCAACAAATTTAAGATTTACCTCGCAATCGCGACAACGTCACTTCTTATAACGCCTGAATTATATAGCGCGTCTTATACTTCTAACGCATTACTTTTTTTTGGTAATAGGCTCTTTCGTGTGCAATTCGATGTGCAATTGATTTTCCATTACGACAAGCATTAAGAAAAATTATCATTTATATAGTTTTAATTTTCAACGTCGTACATTTTTCAAACTTATTCATAGCTTCCAATTAACAGAATTGTTAAGGTCAGTCATAGCCTGCAAATTTGCAAATGCAGCAATGTGTTATGCTCGATAAAAGAAGTCGCGACAATGTTCATAGATGAAATGCGACATGAAATGAATTTTTATATATCGTACAAGGTATTCGCGTTTAGCGAACAGGCCGAGTTTGTCCAAGGTTGAAACCGTTATAATTTCGAAGAGTAGCTCTAATCTTGTTATCATATATAAATATCTTGCGAGAATCATCGCGTTTCCTTCGTTACGAATAAGTGTAAAGGTCACTGCAAAATCTATACTTTTCTATCGCTCCTTATTACATACTGTCAGTGAAACAGAAATAATCGTTAAAAAAATTTAAAGCAATTTTAGAAGTAAGTTTTACTTTAATTTTAAAAATCTCAACGCAGTCTGTCAAGTCTTTTTTTTCTTTGAATCCCGCCGTTATTGATTTTCACTCGTTTGGATATCTTCCTCTTGGGAACTAAATTTCGTTAAATCCCGAGGTTAAAATGGATTTTCTAGATAAATGCGGAATATAATGAGAAATCCAGGGTTAGGAAATAACACGTTACTTGTAACGCCTTCATCGTTACTTTTATTTTTTTATAGTAACGATTTAGTAATGACCGATTATATTTTTTTCATAACGGTAATAGTAGCGCCAGGGTTGAAAAGTTATTTTTGAAAAGTAATTCTTCTTTACCGTTGCTCGTTATTTATGGGAAAAACGAGTAACGGTAATGCAAAATTCACGCGTTGCTTTTACTCAAAAAAGGATTTTTCATCATCTTACTTGTTACATAACAAGTAAAAGCAACGCGTGAATTTTGCATTACCGTTACTCGTTTTTCCCATAAATAACGAGCAACGGTAAAGAAAAATTACTTTTCAAAAGTAACTTTTCCAACCCTGGCGCTACTATTACTGTTATGAAAAAAATATAATCGGTCATTACTAAATCGTTACTATAAAAAAATAAAAGTAACGATGAAGGCGTTACAAGTAACGCGTTATTTCCTAACCTTGGATTTATCTCATTATATTCCGCAATTGGTGATTCCGCATTAATCTAAAAATCGAATGTATTGAATGCGTACCCTATCGGGCGTGTCAGTGGATTGATTAAGTGGATTGCATTGATAATTGGCAAGCGTTGACTTTATAAATGACAAAAATAATATAGATAAGAATATGTAATAAATTTTAAATCGACCATATAGATAAGATTAGACAATGGCTTGGAATATGTTTAATTAACGCGTTAATTCATGATTACATGACGCATTATGAAAATTTCGAGAGTGGGATTGAGAAGATTTAAACAGCTCTGCGTAATTATTTATTTCAGAAAAACAAGATTTTTCAATCGTACAACACAGGAGACCTCCCTGGATCTTTACCAGCAATCTTTGCCCGCTACAATGAATCAGTTAAAATTTCCTCGCAGCAGAATAGATTGCAACCGCCATTCCATGCAAGTAAGTAGTCCACAAATAATCTGTAATCTGCAGAATAACATTTAAATCATATCAATACCTTAGTTTAATGAGCAAGTTCCTTCTATTATATCTATAGCGTATTTCTTCGGTATTATGAAAAAAATTATTCATTTGAATTCCCTTCCCAACTAATAGCAAAATCAAAATGTGAAAATACAATGAAGTTCACAGCCCATTTTAAGAATTATTTCTGCACATAATTTTCTATTAAAACGAATTTTATATTTGTCTGAGTGTGAGTAAATCACACAATTTATCAATCCTTGTAAACTGTTGCAAGGCGTAGATCTTAAGTTAAGAAAACTAATAAGCATCAAATTGGTGCATGGGGTAAACAGAACGAGGATTTGTTTCAGCTTACAAATAAGCCTCGGAAGCAAGACGATCAACACTTTACGCCAAGAAAGTTTACTATCGCGAAAAAGGTCCGGTCACTTCCGGATTCCAGTCCAGATCGCTTTCTGAAGCAGTTTCCTCCAGGGAAACTATTGCAACAGCATTCCAAGGACAACTCGTTAGGTCTTTCGATCCTGAATCATGTAGATTCCTTGAACGAATGTCCAAAATTGTACAGTCAAAACTCTATAGTCGCCAGTTCACTAAGCTGTTCGAGTGAGAGTCGATCGAGCTCTTCAGATGACAATTTAGCAAACCATTCGCCAATTCACCAACTGGACACCGATTCACCAGACCATTTCGAGTATTTTCGAATGTTTGAAGATGCCAGCGTAACGGACGTACCCGGTCCGAGCTTCTCAGGCGCCAACTACCGAAGCGAGAGCTGCCATGCGAACTATGGGATATTCGAGGATCTCAATATGAATCTTCTGAAGATCGATTTACTGGACGATATCTCACCCAGGCGACAATCACCCGTATGTGAGGAGTGTAGTCCGAGTGCTCAGGGAGATGTGCTCAATGAATCATTAATAACGTTGATGACGAAAGAGCTGGAGAAAGATGAGAGCGATATGATTGTACCATCACGAGAGCAGCGAACTCGTAGCCCGAGTAGCCAGAGGGACCCGTCCGATTTACCATTGATATCATCGATATCCGAGGAGTTAGAGATAGCGAATCAAATAAAGAAGGAAAATTATTCAGGAAAGCAGTCACCTGCGAGCGAAAAATGGGCTCACAACTTAAATATGGAGGAAGAAGCGTCCAGCGCAATTTCGATGGCGAACAAGGAAGAGGCAGCGAAGGACGCAGAAGAGGATCGATCGCTCGATCATTTGCTGAGACTCGCGATGCCGTCGTACCAATGCAACGATCATCCGTGCACTGAATTGTTTTACTGTCAGACTTGCTGTAAAACGATCTGCAAGGAATGCACCACTCATTGCGTTCATAAACATGTGACGATTGATTTTGTAGAGTTCCTCGAAACCGCTCAGCGTCAGGCTGAAGAGGTGCTGATCGAGGCCTACCTTGGAATCGACGTTCTCGCAGACGATATGGAAAATATGGGGGTAGGTTAATTGGTTGATTGAAAGCGATTTTCTCCATCGTTTTTCTCTCTGCAAATTCTTATGGCTCCTGCCCACAGGACGCGTTATGCATTAAGGCCATTGCACGTGAAAAAGATTTAGTTGTAATCGTAAGGCCGTAAACAAATCGACCAATCACAGTCAAGCATTCTCACAATGTAATAAAAATGTTTGACTGTGATTGGTCGATTCGCTTACGGCTTTACGATTACGACTAAAATTTGTTCACGTGCAATGGCCTTTACGCGTTACGCGTGAGTCACGCGTTGACCAATGAGCGTTTCGCTTTTCCGGAAATAATAGATATAAACTTTCGTTTCATTGGTCAACGCGTGACCCACACGTAACGCGTAATTAGGGCCTATCCAGACAAACTTGCATAGCCGCATAACTATATGCATAGAAAAAATTATCCAATCGTATGTCTAGCATAAAGACGTGCCTCCTTTTATTAGACATACGATTGGATAATTTTTTCTATGCATATAGTTGTGCGGCTATGCAAGTTTGTCTGGATAGGCCCTAACGCATAACGCGTCCTGTGGGCAGGAGCCATTAATCTTTAATCCTCAACTGTAGATGGAGTTGCTGAGACTCCTGCCACTTTTTCTGCACAAAATCAAATTTTGTTTAAAAAGAAATAAATATCCTTTCTAAAAGAAAGGCATGTTAAATCGATACTCGCACCTCTTGAAGTCTTCTCGAAAGTCTCCAAGTTTATTGTTTACTCTTTTCCGCGATGCCAATTGGTTCTTTCGTTGCGCTTACTTCGTGAGCGGCTGTCATCGCATATTTTGACAGTTGTGTATCGAGGGGTTAATAGCAAGTCTATGGTTAATAGTGATAGTAAAAAGTAAAAAATAAAAAGCCAAATAGCGCGCGCGAAGCGCGCGTCTGTGATGTCTAGTATAATAAAAATTAAGAAAAAGAAATATTTCTTTGTAAATATAAAGTTTGATTTTGTGCACAATCTATACTGAAAAATACAAGAAAATACAGTAGCAAGTATTTTGTACATAGAAGTAAAGAGCAATTATTTTTATTTCTCTTTTTTTCATATCTATAGAAATCCTAGAAATCTCCATTGGTCACAAGATTTACATAATAGAATAATTTTTATTCGTATTAATTGTTTTAACTTAACTTTTCAACCAAACTCTTTTTACTTAGAAAACAAAATTATACAATTAATATAATTTTGATTGGATTCATATTAAGAGTTTAATTTTCTAGTTTAACTTTTTAATCCAGCTCTTTTTACTTAAAAGAAGAACTTACTTAAGAAAAGATTATACAACCGATATAAATGGAAAACGTTGATTAAATCACTGAAACTTAAAATATATAGATACATGGATATGTAACTTCCAAGTCACGTGGCGTTATAGAAGGTTAAAGGTTAAGGGCAACAAGTTAAGAATAATAAGAGTTTATTTAAGATAAATGCATATTTCGCGTAAACCTAAAGCAAATTCTAAAGATATACATCCAAAAAAAGAGAGAAAGAGTTTATTGTATGTTTCTCTTGCAGTTGGATATTGCAGCGTTAGATCAGAGAACCAGAGAGGCGCTCACCGATGTGAAGTTCTTTTCGCGTAGAATGTGGTCTGCGGTGGAAGAGAGGGAGAAGAAGTTGTTTAAACAAATTGTGGAAACACGTCGATGGAAGTATGAGGTTCTTCACGAGAAGTATATGAATTTAAAGGAGGATAAGGCACGGCTATCGCAGGCCGTCAGTGCCCTCAAATGCGCCATACATGACGTGCGATCGTCCCCCGCATGTAATCCTGACGATCTTTTGCAGAGAAAAGACATGGTGTTGGCCGAGGTATTTCATCATATATATTAATTTAACTTTTACTTTTGCATGTTATGAATATTTGAATATAGAAGGGCTGTCCCCTTGAGGGCAGGATACAGTCACCTACATTGGGGCACTCATCTTCGCATTTCTTTTTTTAATCACTGGATTAACATATTCAAATGAACTTTTTTAAATTCTTCATCATATGAAATCTCTGCTCTTAAGAGGAGAGGTTATTTGGAAAATAGCATCAAAATATAATAAATTACATCACTCATTTGCTACAATAACAACATAACTAAAAAATTGTCATTTTTGAAATAGCAAAAAAGGAACTGAGTTTTTATTACTTTATGGAGTTCTTATTACTGAGTAGAACCAGACAACTGAGGTTCTAAAAGTGAAAAGAGAAATAAGAAAAGAAAGTTTTGCATCAAGAGTCGTAAGTCAAAAAGGGGGTTGTTTCTAAGGGTCATTTTTATGATAGATTATAATTCAATACTACGAATACAATATTGCGAACAGAATTGAATAATAATTGTAATTAAGAAACTTTCAATTGAGACTTGCGCGGTCGCAGCTGCATTGTCTAGTCTGATCCGTGCAAGGACTGTCTGTTGAATTTCTTTTTTTATATTTGATTTTCTTTTTTTAAACATATTCAGAAATCATTTTACTCACATGGTGGCCACTGGTCAGGGAAAACCTGGAAATCAGGGAAATGCCAGGGAATTCAAAAAATGATCGGGGAAATCAGGGAATTTTTTTTAATGGCCACCATGACTCAGCTTAAAATACGCAGAAATAAACGACTTTTTACAAAATAAAAGAAAATTTGATATTTTCAGGTACACCTTCCCCTGAATATTTTAATTGATTTATAAGGAAATATTTTTTCAATTTTGCGTTTGCAGATCTGGCAGATTCGTCAGAGTCGGAAGGCCAAGATCCGGTCGCTTCGAGATGAGAATTGGATCTCCTTCAGGAGCTCCGATAACAACGTGCTGTCCGTGATCGCCAACGGGGGAAACGTCCTGGTGAACAGCCCAGGCACGATCGGGGACCGTCTACCGAATCGCGATTACAAATTGTCGCAATCGTACTTCCCGTACGGAATGAACGAACAGATGATGCAACCGATTCCGCGCGGTCGTCCGATAACGGACTACGACCACAATATCTGCCTTCCCAACCGAAAACACGAGGTGCAAGTCAAGAGCACGGACGTGCTAATTCTTGGTTACTTTGGCGAGAACAATCCTGACAATCTCTGCCGTCCGTGGGGGTTGATTTGCGACAACGAGGGTAACATCATAATCAGCGATAGATCCAATAATCGTATACAGATCTATCGCGAGGACGGTATGCTGATCAGGAAATTCGGGAGCTACGGGAATGGCCCTTGTCAATTCAATCGTCCAGCCGGAATCGCCGTCGATGCCAGACGTCGCCTCATCGTAGTCGACAAGGATAACCATCGCGTTCAGGTTGATGTTTATATGTGATCTTCTCAATATCGCTTTTTTTGTGAGGCGCACATCGTGATTGTTGTTTAGGCATATAAACTACAACTATGGAATCGTGTTTCAGATTCTGACATTGGAGGGCGAGTTCCTGAGATCCTTCGGCGAGCACGGCGAGAAACAGGGCCAATTCTGTTATCCGTGGGACGTGGCGGTAAACTCGGCTTGCGAAATCGCGATTACAGATACGAGGAACCACCGCGTCCAGCTATTCAGCCCCGAGGGTATCCCCCTACGCATGTTTGGCGGCCAACCGCATCTGCTGAGGTACCTGGACTCGCCGCGCGGTATCTGTTTCAACAACGAGGGCAAGCTGATTGTCACGGACTTCAACAATCACCATGTATTGATAATTGAATATAACATGACGGAAATGCGCATACTTAAATGTGAGAAAGAATCAAAAGGCAAGCGGCAAGACGGGGAAACCGGCGACGGGCAGAACGAGGAGAACACCCCCACGTTTCAGAGACCCCAGGGCGTTATAGCGGCTGACGATGGTAGTATTCTTGTAGCGGATTCCCGCCACAACTCAATCAAGGCGTTTAACTCGGTCGGTTCGTTAATATATTCGTATAAGCCCGGTCAGGAGGAGATGGACCGTCCATTGGGTATAGCACTTCATTGGGACGGCCGAATGGCGTTCACGGATTACGGTCGTAATTACGTGCGCTTGGTAAAGCTGGAACATCACATGAACCCGATGCCGAGAAACGCAATCATGTTTGGTTGACGCTTCAGGATCACAGACGCGTTATCCTGATGATTCAATGGAAACTTTAGACGGCCAAGGTTTCCGTTTGCGTCAAGCACGAGCCAGCATCGTCTGCCGCGGGAAAGCTATCGCAATTTTTACATTTGCAACGCGTGGCGGGATTTTTTTGAGCCACCAGTAAATTGCGCTAAGAGGTATAATCTTTTGCTAGAGACGAGAAGGGAAAGTCTCACCTATTGGCGCAAATAATAATTGACAATGTGCGAAAGATGAAAGTTAATGTTTTGCGCGCATGACGCCGCTTCGTACATGTTTTCGATTCCACATACACACTTATATACACATATACACATTACACACGTATTACATGATCGGTTTTGAAATAGACGTTCGTATGAAAGCTCATTTTCGCTTTCGGATTTTTTCACTTCGTGTATGTGTAATTAGTAAGAGAATATCGCGCGTCGCGAGATCGCTTTATGTCGGACGCTCAATTTTACTCTGGAAAAAGAGTTGTAATTTACCATTTTAGTACACCTATAGTGATTGTTGAAATAATATGCGGCTTTTATCTTCGATTAACAATTTATTTTTTCATTGTTATTTATCTGTTATTTTTCAATTGTACTATACGTATTTTTACAATTTTATTGTGTGATGCGTTGTACCTCCTAGTTGGATGGACACATGAAATGGTCGTATAGCTCGGATATTTTTAGACCTTTATTCTCTATCATGAATGAAGCAAAAGTTTTGAATGATTAAATGATCAAACAATCGATCGACAACGCATCGTTGAAGAAAAGTAATAACGAAGAAAATTAACGTGTTACTGATAAATCCAGATATAATCGGCGATCATGTTTTTATTAAAACGTCTTATTTATCATTTAGAAAATTCGATTATTTGTCGAATTACAATTATGCATTTTTTCTTATTTCATATGTTATTTTATATGACTTATGAGTTTTATTTGTTTGCCCAATTAAATCATGAATTTAATTAACTTCAATTTGTTTGCGGATTTGTAAAAAAGCAGCTTTGCTGTATTATCTTTGCCTAAATGCAATCATGCATGACGTTGACCATTTGTCTTGTTTATGAATCCAATTTCGAAAAGAAAAGGTAGAAATTGCGATAGGTTATTAATGTATGTAGTTTTATATTTTAACTTTATAACATTTTTTTAAGTATGTAATAAAATGTATCACAATTGAGTTATTTCATTTGTATCGCTTTCTTCTTTATAATATTTGAGTTTCTGATGTATATAAAACGCAAGGCGTCGATGTAATTAGATAGAAGATCTTCCGCATACACATTATCATCAAAATCAAACATACTTTAGTCAAGAATCATTAATCATTATCATCGTTTTTAATACTCTTACTTTTTCTGCATATTTATTCTGCTCATTAATCTTTAGTAAAATGGAAGATTTTTAATTGATACTGAGCTCAATCGCATTTTTCTCAATATTTTCATTTTTAGTACATAATGGAGTTACTTAACAAGTCAGAAGATTTTCAGTTCAGTTTAAACTTTAACATATTTTACATAGTAATCTTTATATTGCTCAACATTTTCGTATTTTATATTTAGTAGATTTATTGATTTAGTAAATTAAGTGAATGGGGAAAATGGTCGATCGAAAAACAGACAACGAGATATCTTGAATAAAATGTCAGATTGAATGAGAAAGCGTCAAATCGGAAAATAACGGAGAACTATCCATCCAGAATAATCAATTCTTTATTTTCCAAATTCTTGAAGCGTCACTGTTCTCTTAAAAACAAAAGCCAAGGAAGGCAACATATATTATTATTAGTAACGTTAAGTATTAGCCAGTAAGTTCATTGTTAAGGTAACTACCTAATAATGTTAGACATTAATGTGACTTAATCGTTATCATGGTTGAAGAAGATCAGTACAAAATGTATGTGTGCGTACGAAAGAGAAAGAGAGAGGTACGTTAGAAATTGCTCGTTGAAAGAAAGGCAGCGGGATGCTGATTGTTTTTTGTGGTTGTTTAAAAGTCTGGTTGAAATGAAAATTAATGTATATGCATTCTTAGCGCCGTTGCAAAGGGCACGGTGCGCATTTACAAATTATACGATGTATACATCGTACGAATGGTCCACCGACTCTCTCGGATCCGTTGCAAATTTTCGCGAAATGTTCCTTGGGCATCTTCCATATATAAGTATATCTTGGGACAAACAATATATATATATATATATATATATATATTGCATTCCTCAGAAATAATACTTCTTCTATCTCTACCCTGGTGAAAAAATTCTCATATTTCATAATAATTTTTAAGAATTTTCCATATTTTAAATTTATAAAGATTTCTAAAAAAATACATTAAATTTCTTCAGATTTTATAAGTTTTCTTCGGATTATAGAATAAGAAATCTTAGAATATTCAGAATTCACACAAAGAATTCTAGAAAAGATATAGACTTTCTCATAGCTTTTCACATTTTTTTAGTATTTCTGAAAATTGTTACATATAAAAAATCTGAAATTTTCTCTGAAGAAGTTATAAAATTTACATAGAAATTCTGAAAAATGAAGAAATGATAAAAAAATTAATAAAATAATAAATTAATAAAATAAAGAATTCTAAGACAATTTTTCACCAGGGTAAGCTGCGGGATGGCGTTGATCGTTCAATTAGTTCCCCGGAAAGAGCATCTCGCGTTAAACTTTCCTTTGAAGCTAACTCAGAATAACGAAATAGCGTTTATACATAGAGGAGAAATATTTTTAACGAAGAGGAAATATCTATCTGATGCATGGAAGATGCGCAGCGTAAAAGTATGAGAGCACTTTTCTGAATGTCTTCATGTGTGGGAAGCAATTGGTATATCGTTCGAATATCTCGTAAAATGACCGGCGTGTTTATTACCTCATGAGAAAATTGTCTCATGGCATGTACGTAACGTGTTGGTCAAACACATGAAGGGGTCATGATGCGTGCCCACTTTGCGATATATAATATTCGCGTGAATCGCGCGTCGGTATTTTTTTAAACTAATAAAAAAAGCGCGTGAGCTTTCACCAGAGGGATCCGGAAGGGATCGTGCGACTTTCCTTAAAACGATCTTTCATAAGTGTACGATTAGAGAGAAACTTTCTACGTATATTAGACGACGTTCTTGTATGTGTCATGTCCACTACGCGAAATGTTCAATAGAGATCAATAGAGACTTCTTCCTAGATCGCATCAATGATCCTCGAGAGAGCTATCAGGCGATGGGAACGATTCCTCATTTCTGAGAGATTGCACTTGTCTTTCTAGCGCGCGTCATTTTAAAATAGCGCATCTGCGAGACCGCATTTACAACTCTCGCTCAGATATTACTCCGCGTATCAGGACAGATTTTATCACTAGAACTACCGAGGCAGTCACAATGACTGGTTTGTGATTTTTTCAAATTACTCAAGTTTGTAACGGTGCATTTTCTGAGACTTTCCTTTTGATGCAATATGTAAATGATTAATTGATTTTCGTGATGGGATGGGAGGGGGAGAATCTTATAGATGCTTTTTTTTAGCATCATTAGTATTAAATTTATTACTCGTAGAGGACCATAATCCGTATGGTTGATACATACCCAAGGAGAACAGAAAAGTCAAAATAATGTCAATTTGACATCATATTGACCAAATTTATGTCATTTTTTGGTCATGATTGAAATCTCGATCTCGGATGACTTAAAAGTCAAAATAATGTCAATTTGACATCATATTGACCAAATTTATGTCATTTTTTGGTCATGATTGAAATTTCGATCTAAAAATCAAAGACATAATAAAAAAGGAATGAATATAGTCATTTTTAAGTCATCTGAGATCGAAATTTCAATTATGACCAAAAAATGACATAATTTGGTCAATATGATGTCAAATTAACATTATTTTGACTTTTCTGTTCTCCTTGGGTAGTAATAAAATAGAATAACATCACTTGCCAGTTGGGTCGTCTTACAATTTATTACAAGTAAATTATTTACTGGCGATTTGGGAAAAATAAGAGTTTCTGGTAAATGATTAAGTTGATCGCTCTACTTTCCGCCTTTATCTCTTTTTGCCAAAGACGTGTATATAGTCCACTTAAAAAGTAGAAATTGATCATCGGTAGTTCTAGTGCTAAAGCAAACATTCACATTAATGAATCACCCGATCAATGCAACGACGCAGATCCGTTTGAAAAACGGGCGGAAATTCAAGCTTCTTTCTGTACGGACCTGTTGTTCCCACGGACGAATTGTTGAGAGTCACACGAAGAAATTCTGAAAAACAGGGCAAAAAAATGAAAAGGTCAAAAATAAGAAAAACGAAAAAAAATGAATCAAAAGTAATATACATTTGTCCGAGAAGACACTAAAAGAATGTTCTTCGCATTCATTTTGCATATCGTAAATTTGCTCATACAGCAATTACAGTTTGTTACTAGCTTTTAAGCACTTTTTTGCAAGGGAAATTAACTTTCTGGGACGTGGCACATTTTTTATGTCAAGTCTTCAAGTTCATGTTAATCCGTCGATGACGCGTGCGCTTTTCTTTATATGGACGAGTAGAGAATTCTTTCTTATTATAAGCTTGAAATATGTATCTTGTGTACGTGTGGTAGTCTCTTTTGTATAATAATTCGTTTTTATAATGTTCTTTTAAATAATTTTAAAAATCTTACGTTGAAATTAATTTTAAAAAATTTTACGTCGCGTTAAGAGATTTCGAGATGATTTAGTGGTAGCTTCGCCTTTGCCTGCGTTTTCCGTTTTGTGTATTATAAAAGCGTTGATAACTGATGGGTGCTGAAGAGCGTATGAATTGTGAAATGTGAATGTATTTAAAAAAAAAGACAAATATGTAGATCGAGCAGGGAAGAAAATGCACGAATCGCAGCGTTCATCGACAATTTCTTCATATGAAAGTTTATAAGAGTTCTTCTTTAATAGCAACGCAGTGCCAAACTCTATGTAATTCATGAAAAAGAATAAAAATCAAGTAGAAAAAGATGCATAAACTGATCTTGGACTTAAATTCACGATGTGTTGTATTTTGCGGCCAATGCTTATAAATGGTGCTTAAAGTATCAGGATCAATCAACATTGAAGTTAATTCGCAATTAAATTAAATAACGTTATGATATAATAAAAAATTTTATAAATGCGCTGACTCTTTTTCAAGACTCTTGATTTTCGCGTTTTAAAATCCCGAATTTTTAAAATCGCAATTCTTGGAATTTTAGATAGGCCAACCTTCTTGCTGATTATATTCTCCTGATACTTTATTGATTTTCGAAACTTCACTTTCGCGATTCGAAATCCCTGAATTCTTGGAATCGCAATTCTTGGAAAAATAGAAAATTCTTGAAATTTTAAATAATGCAACCTCCTTGCTAATTATATTTTCCTAATATTTCATCGATTTTCGAGATTCTCGAAAATCCAAATTTGTGGACTCGCAATTCTTAGAAATTCCGAAAATTCATAGAATTTTAGATAGTGCTTTTTTATTAATTATATTTTTCTAATGTTTCATCGATTTTCGTAAATTTAGATTTTTTTCACGCGTTGAAATCTCTGAACTTTAAATTCTAGGAATCGCAATTCTCGAATTTTTATTAATTTAGTCACGTTTAGTATATAGAAATATGTAGAGAGATATACAAATTATAGAATGTCATACATTATTAATGATTATATTAACACATACACGATTACGATATGTATGACAATCGGTAAAATAGCCTACTAGTTTTCCTGTAATTATTGATGTCAAGAAATTTTCCAAAAATTGACCAAGTTTTAGGAATATATAATCAGATAAAAGGCACTTACTAAAATTCTAAGAGTCGCAATTCTAAAATCTTTCAAATAGCCTGTAAGTTCGAACTATGAAAGATAATTACCGACATGAGAAAATTTACTAACCGTTGGCATTTTGCGAACTGTAAAAATATGTGTACGCAAAAATATTCTTCAGATGTAACTCGTGTATATATATATATATATATAATTTACACGTTAATGTTACGCGTTGAGGATTAAATAGAAAAAAATATTTAATAATATGCAATCGGAACATAGTACGGATTATTGCGGCACTTTGAATGACGCAAGGGTCTCGTATAGCAATTTCTCTGTCCTCATTGTCCTGCTATTGCACTATTTATTTCCGCACACACCCTGCCGATGGCTGCATCAGAACGAGATGTAATTTGCATATATGCAAGTAGGTGCAGCATTGTCGAGTGCTAACTATCTGTGTCAGGATAACGGCGCATACAAGAAAAGGTTGTAGTTGCGTTACGCAACGCTCGTTACGATACAGTGTGTATTTAAATTAAGTCTCATTTATTTTGCACATAGTCTTACATATCTTTACACACAGCTCGTACTAATCTACACGAAAGGGCGTCGCGGAACATTGACAATCTTAGCTTTCCAGAAGATGCCGTACACGCGAAGACTTGGGGTGAAATATCATATATATCTATAATATTTATATATATATATATATCTATCTTGCTGTATATCTGTAACGTCTATCAGAAAAAATCAAACGTTTCGAAATCCCACGTTAAATATCCTTTTTTTAATAAAGATATTAAATTTTTCCATCACCTTCGTGTGTACGGCAGATCTAATTGTGCAAGTGATCCGACGTCAGCAACGAGGATAAGTTTTGCGACGGGCTCGCAATAGTATAAAAAAAACATGGAAGAGAAGAGAGCGCTGTGACTCTTTTGGATTCACCAGCCGGGGAGCGGCTGGTGACGCCAAAGAATCGCGCTATTTCTTGGATCACAACACGAAAGAATCGCGGTGCTTTGGGCTCGGATCTGTTACAATTGCTCTACGGCAGAGCGGAGTCGCGGAGAAATCTTAATCCACACAAATAGGTGCGATTATCATTAATCAAAGGCCCCTTCGAGCGTTATCACAAGTAGAGAGGAGAGCGGCGCGCCGAGCTGAAGTCAGCTCTCTCGCTCGCGGCAATCGAGTCCTTCCTTATTTAGAGCGCGATATATGCGGAATGTCGTTATCGCAAATTGGCAAGTCGATACTCTTCTCCGGGCTGTGAGAAGCGATTATTATCTCGCATATGCGAAATAACCTTCGCGTGATGGCGGCTGAACTACTGCGGTCTTCCGCAGTCGAGTTTCGATTCGATCATCAATCCTTTCGTGCTGAAGTAGCGATCGCGGATAATCTGGAATAGCTCTCCGAGCGACGGATGGCTTCTCGCGGGAGAAGCGGATGGCTTCCTTAGATAGTTACGCAGATAGCACTGTACGCGCGACCACGACTAATCTACCGCGAAATAATCTTCCAGTCAACCGACCGATTCGATCATCAGTTCCGGTCACGAATTAAAGAACCGTCTCATGAATCGTGATCTCGAATGGCTCTGCAAGCGACATTGCAGGCACTCTTAGGAATCAGTAATTCGCAATCGAATACCACAACGCGCGGGTACGCGCGAGTCTTGACCACCAGAGTCTTGAGATCGCGGTATCATCGCAGTTTTCGTTTTCACGCAAAGTCTTTTTGAGGTCTTTTCTTCTATTCGGAGATATTCGGCGCTCGCCGGAACGCCGCTTTAGGTGCGATGAGAGGATCGAGACCTTCTCGTGTACTTTTTCCTCTCGGTGACGATACGTCAAACGGCCCCGTACTCCTCGCTCGACGGCGACTCGTCGCTGGCCGATGGCCTGGGTGGCCTAGGCGGTCGCGGCGGTCGATGATGATGCAACGTGGGCGCCGGTCTTCTCGGTGGCGGCGGTGGATGCACCCCGTAAGACGTATCATCCCCCTCCTCACTGCTGGGCGACGGCGAAGGCGCACGATCCTCCTGTTCCTGCAGCAGCTGCCGGAACTCCTGGATCGACTCGTTCAAGGACCACAGTTGTGACAGCAATGAGAGATCAAGCTGCCGCAGGCCAAACTGCAAATGTGCAAATAATTATTATAATATCAATACATTGACAACTAAGAATTAAGAATAGAGATTGAAACTATTGTGGTATTGCTGTGAGTTTTCGATAGACATGCGAAAGTGATCTTTGTGCTTGTCTTTTGACAAAGAAAACGTAATTATCGCTTTGAATCTATTGCTTAAAGTCTATTGTTCTATGACATCGGAAACCGAGTTAACTGAAATTTTATAGTAATCTCGACTTCCGATTAAAAATAAATATATAAAGTACTTACAATGTCATCTCTCACACAAATTTTATTTAATAGAAAGAAGATTGATGGTCAGATATGTATTTACTAAAGAAATTCTACGATCATCATTTTCCGTAACCTGTGACTTTTCTTCATTACTCGCCACCGTGGATTGCTGCGAAATTTCACACAGGGCCCGACATAGAAGCTAAGACGCATTCACTTTTACCATACGGTCGCCAAGGTAAATGTTACCTCGTGATTTACGGACTGAAACGACGCATTTCCAAGCAGCTCGGCGGCCGCCTGGCCGTGGGAACCGAGGAAGAGGGAGTTGTATAGGAGAGACGTGCAAAAGAAGAGAATGGGAGGAATATGAGAGACGCGAGCGGACGGCACTACGAGGGAGAAACGAGACTGGGAGAAGGACGACGAGCAGAAGAGCAGAAGAGAGGACGAAGGTGAAAAGGCGCAAGCGAGGGAAAAGGGGTACACGGAGAAGTGGAGTCATGCCTGAGGGAATGTAGCGTGGGAGCGGCTGTGCCAGTTCGCTTCCCGTCTCTCGATTGACTATTAAATTATTAGCCTAACTTATATACGCGAGTCGAGATGTTGACGCGAACGGAGGTCCAACAAGAGCGCTCATCACGAGAGCTCTTCTCCTCCACGGAGAGATCCTACTCGAGATCCCGTTACAGTTAATTTCGGGAAGATTGCCGCGCGATGCCAGGCGAACGTGGTCGGCGTGATACGGCAATAACTTTATACGAAACGAATATGAGCGATACGTAAGATCCCTGGGTCAACGGGACGCTCGGAGGATCTCGTTGCGAAGCGATGACAAGATTATTGGGCCGCTAACGAGACATATGCAAAGAGGTTTTATTATAATTTTATTTGAAATAAACAGTCCTTTAGAATTTCAATCGTTAAGCGACGTGGAGGAATACGGCGTGTAACTACCAGCAGGCACGTGAAGTATGTTTGCGCAGCAAACCTGCAAGGTAATAGCTATTAAAAAGCGGAGCCTCCGCGCGGCTGAGTGATATAAGCGCGTCCTGTCTTTCTCTACCGCGGGTATGATACTCCGGTTTCCCTCGCCGCTCATGATCCCACGCATAAAATACACGCTCATCGCACGCCGCAATTTACTCACACGCGATCGCGGCCTCGAGGTAACGGGTCGGCCAGGTCGCCCAAACGCGGAAGGATCGGGAGGAAAAGACAGGAGAGCAGCAGAAGTGGACAACGACGACCGAGTAGAAAATGACAATGGTTCACGGAACGTGCTCGGACTGACGACGCAAGAATATCGAGGATAAGGAGTGGCGAGGATCGAAGCTTACAACGAGCCGGTAACAGTTGGAGAATATAACAAATACCACAAAGCAGAAATCAGACAAAAGATGATAAAAAAGGAAAAAATATCCGAAACAAGAAAATTATGAAACATTAACAAAATGATATAAAGATAACATAAAAAGAATAAAAAAGACAATGAAAAGAAAAAATATTCGAAATATCAGAAATAAAAATTATAAAGGAATTAATACAAATAAAAATTATAAAGAAGAACAATGATATAAAGATAATATACAAAGAATAATAAAGACAATAGACAAGGAAAAATATCCGGAACTAGAAATGAAAATTATAAAATATAAAAAAAATGACATAAAAGTAACATAGAAAGAATAAAAAAAGTTTATAAGATACTTTAAAGACTTTAAAGATCTTTGTATTAGGAGGAAAAATAAGTACAGCTTCCGTCGATGGTAGCGGAAGAATCTCGACGATCACTTTTAAATCGCACGTGCTTATTGCACGCGGAGGCGTGGAATTTTCCGGCATGCCTGTAAATACGCTTCACGCCGCGGTAGATGACTAATGGTTTCTATTGGAGTTAATGGCTGCCGTTATAGGATGCACAATTTCAGACACCAATTTGATTCCCGCATCGACAATTTACCGACTGCATCTCGAGTGATGCTGATGCGCGCGCCGTAAAATATAATACAATGGTCAAATGTTATCGCAATCCTAAAGAATTTCGATTAGCCTTTCCTTGTTAATGATCAATATCAATTGCTTCAGTCATTTAACGATCGCATCCGCAAAATAATGCACGCAAAAAATTTTACAGCGTTCTATTTGTCTATACATCCAGATTGAGTCATGGATTGAACTTATATGAGCGTGTCTTGTTTGTGTAAATTAGTCACTGTTCGTACTCTTGCATTTCGCCTGCCTAAAAATTTTCCAATAAAATTAATTATGCTAAAGGACCACGCACTAATTATATGAAAAAGTGGCCCCCGTTAAAATCGACCAAAACTATGGAAAAGTGTACTTTGTGTGATGCCGATCAAAAGTTCAAATTGGCACGACCTTCAAAATATGCTAGTTTTTAAGCTACGAGCCTATAAAGGTAATATTAGTGGGCTCATTTTTAGACAAAAATGCCAAAAGTGTACTTTGTGTGATACCGATTAAAAGTTTTAATGGGCACGACCTTCAAAATATGCTAGTAGTTTTTAAGTTATGAGCCCATAAAGGTAATATTGATGGGCATTTTTGTCTAAAAAGCCCATTTTTAGACAAAAGGCTTATTTTTAGACAAAAATGCTCACCAATATTACCTTTATGGGCTCGTAGCTTAAAAACTAGCATATTTTGAAGGTCGTGCCCATTTAAACTTTTAATCGGCATCACACAAAGTACACTTTTCCATAGTTTTGGTTGATTTTAACGGGGGCCACTTTTTCATATATTAGTGCGTGGTCCTTCAATAAATCAGATAATTTTATCTTATTGAATCATCAAGCGATTAGGCATCATTACTTTAAAGACTATATATAGCTTCCTTGGAGAATTAAATTACAAGATAAAGATTCGGTATCTTCGCATATCTCCCATCTGATCATTATATACACAATTAACGTCACTAAACGTTAAAAAAACACAGAGAAAAATCAAGATCCCGAGATCCTGCGAGCCGATTATCGCGCAGCAACGAAACTTAGCCGAACGTCGAAGAACATCGAGGGGTGCGTTCTCCCGATCAAAGTAACGAGACTTCCCCGACGTTGGCGAGGAAGCAAAAGAGTGAAAACGATTTCTCGGATGAGTACCATTTCTCTCCTGAGCACCGCCAGCTGGGTATCCAGGGTGGTGAGTTGTCTGGCAGGTGGTTGCGGCCTCGATGACGACGATTGCAGCGACGTTTTACCACCTCTTTGGGATTTACTGGACGACCTCGTGGGCGGTGGAGGCGGCTCGCCGCTCTCGCTACGTCCGCTCAGGTTGAAGCCGCTCAGGCTTCTCGGCAACGGGGGTAATCCTTGCAGGGAAGACATCGCGATTCTTTCTTGTATGCTGGAAAACAAGTGCGAAGTTCTTATATAATTTATATTTCGCAGGAGTGGGATATTTGGCGCGTTTTGGTGAACAGGACAACGCAAAGAGATTCTAGTGATAAAGTTAAGGAGCTAATGTTATTAATGTTTACACATATACGTTTCATTAAGTATAGTTATAAACTGTAATTAAGTATAGTTATAAATATGTAATATATTTATATCAACAAATTAATAAATTATCCCCAAAGAATAAGATATTTTAATTTTTAAAGCAAACCTTATTTTCCAACTGTGGCAGGTTTACGAAATAAAAATAGAAACACGAATGGAATCCACTAGGGGGATGGAATTTAAACAGTTTCGCGATACCCGGGGAAACTTCTGCGGGTCGAATGGTCTTTCTTGTAAACCGCCAAAGGCGGAGTACGATGAAAGCCACAGGAAACGAGGATACCGTTACGCGATCATCTTATGGAATAAAAATCGATCTGTCTTTATAAGTGTCGGCCGCCCGCGGTCAAGAAGGCGGAGGGATTTGGCGAATGACTCACTTTGCCCCGCGGTTATTATCATCGCGTGCACATCGCGGAAGTGTGCGATCGCTCAATCGTTCTTATCGACGTCGATATCCGTTCAACTCGGCCCCGCGACTCGTCTCGTTTTATTTTCTGCGTGCTGAGATGAGATCGATTCGATACGCCGACAAGTGCGGCGATACCGATCCGATACGCGTGTATAGCGGTTATTGAGAGCGATATCGGTTTAGTATTTTAAAAAGCCGCTGTTCTTAATAAATTCCTCTCTCATCAAGGAAAGAACGTTCGTGCAGCCTCTATTTGTATTTGTGCAGCCTCTCGAGAATACATTTCTCCTTCTTTTTTGTAACGTTCATTAAATTCTTTAATGAACATTAAATTCTGTATAATTATACACATTTGTGCACGCATAAAATATAACTTCCGAAAAAACGGGTGTAACTCGTGGATCTTTCAGGATTTTATGGCTGAGAGAATTAAAAGAGCGGCTCGAGAACTGTCTGAGGACGAAATAAAAAAAAGGGAGCGCGAGCGTTTTTTAAACGTTAGTTACGTTAACGAGCGGTTGGTTTTTATGGCCGGTCGACACGGCATTTATCGCGAGAAAGCGGTGCACTGGTATCGCCGGATCGTTGAATTCAGATCAACACGCGCAACAAAGTGCGATCCTGCAACTATCGCGACTACTTGATAATTAATGCATCGCTAACGCCTGTGCAGTAACGCGCCTCGCGATATCGTAGAAGGTTTATCTATAATGTATTCGCGCGGCATTTCAGCAACGTCTCCATCAAGAATAATATTTTGAGCGCATCTTCAAAATAAGATATGTCAAAGTTCAGTTGAAGGAAGCTGTTATACATTAAATATACTCGAAAATTCGAAATATTTTTCAATGAAATGTTTAAATTGGGATGCTCTCTATCTTGCAAGTCTTTCATAATTATTCCAGTTTTATTGCCGCCTAGATGAAGAAATCAGAATATTTTATGTGGATGTAAAGCAAAAAGAATGAATTTTTGGAAATTAAGATAGCTATCTTAAAAACAGCTGTCACATATTTATAGAAAAGCATGTCTTAAAAATAATTTCTTTCTTATTGGTGCAATTTATTTCAAGGCCAATGAAACTAAAGTCACAACTTTAAGCGTCTCATTACGAGCGATCTTTTAAGACATTTATTATGAATAATTTACTTGATCGATAAAAAACTTTCGAATCTGTATTATTTGGCGAATGGAAAAGAGTCTTAACATTACTGCAACTTGGTGCCATAACGGATCCACTTTTAATTTTAACATCCGGTACAGACGATCGCGAGCTAAGTCTCCGACGATATTGCGGATATATTCCGCGGATAGGTTCCAGTCTACCTGATGAAGTCAAGATCAGTGATTCTCTCCTCCTCGCGATGATCGTAGCCGTTGACGCGATCCCTGTCGACGGTGTCGACGACGTCGTCGTCACCCTCGTCTCCATGCAGGGTGATCTGCGTGGACGAGTAACGGATCCCCGCCTCCAACCAATCCTGCCGGTGAATATTATTGTCGCTGTCGTTGTCGTTGCTGTCCTCGTGGTCGCTGGGCGCGATTTTACGCTCTGGTTCGTCGACGACGAGCAGCGTGGCGGCGCGGTCAACGCTCGGGACGCTCGTCGATCTCTCGATCGAGGATACAGTCTTGACACCGCCGCTCCCGGCGGCTTTTCCACTCGTCACGAACGCTTCCTGCTGCTGCTCCTGCTGCAATTGTTGTTCATCAGAACACGTGGGTGTCAACCGGGTGTCGTGCTCGTCCCCTCTCTCCGGATCGCCGTTGCATTTTTCCGCGTGACTCACCGTGACTCGCCCGCCAGCGGAATCCGGACTGGAGGACGAAGCGCGATCGTCTTCGAAGGACACGTTGAGAGCTCGAACGGCCACCGGTGGCTTCGTCGTCGTCGTCGTTGCTGTTTCGAATTTCTCCGTCGAGGCGACAACACTATTCTCTCTTTGCTGATCTTTGCCGGGTAAATCCTTGCATCGGTCACGATGATACAGCAGACCACTGATCGGATCTTTCCCGCGGGAGTTTCTTCGGATCTCTAGCCTGCGTTGCGGCCGTTGATCCTCGGTCAGGCTGTTGCGCTTCCGCACTATGTTTACTGGGACGTTTCCCGTGGAATAAAGCTTCTCCAAACCCGTACCGGTCCCATGACGTTGATCGTGAGACGAGATGACTTTGCTCCCATTCTCCGACCGAGTATCCTCGACATTTCTGTCTGTATTTGGCGCTTGCTTGCGATCCCGCTGATTTCTATCGTTGGGCACGCTCTCGTCCTTGCAATCCTTTGTGCATTCCTTGGATTCGTAAACAATTGTACGTCCGCCCGTTGGGTCCACCTGTTGCTGCTGCGGCTGCTGCAGTTGTTGCACTTGTTGCTGATCGGATCTCCAGGGCTTCGTGTTTGGCGGCGGTGGTGCTTGTCTAGTGGGACAGGGCGGCCTTGGCGATCTTTTAAGAGCCTCAGCAACCACCTGCCGACTCGGCCGAGGTGGCACCGGAGGCGGGTGAGGCCTCTGACTGGTTGCCAGCTGCATTCCGCTCGCTTTTCGGATCGCCTAACCAAAGCGGTTGCTCATTCTCGATGACGACACGCTTATGCGAAACCGAACACGCGGCACTTCTCGAAACGCGAGACGCAGCGCTTGAAACGGGAGCCTTCGCTAGAAAATAGTTCGACTAACTGCGTACCACTGCTCTTGCACCATTTGCGCGACGGCGACAGCTTTCAAAATGTATATATTTACAAAGATATGCGCTGCTCTTTGTGAGGTACACGAAGTCGCTCAGGAAGTTCATAATAAGACCTCTGAGTGGAAGACGATCCCGCGATCGCCAATTGCACTTTAGTTTTTGGACCAGCTAACTGCACACTCGCAATCACGTCGATATGTAAAAATGTCTATTACTAAACGCGGTACTAAATGTCAGTAGTAACGCGAGGTACCTTCACCTCGGCGCGTAAGAGGCGAAGACTGCGCTCCGCTCAAACTTCTCTGAAGATAAGAAACGACGTTTATCATTGTCCTTATCGCGCCTGTCTGTTCATTATGGGCGAACGAAATGTGAGAAGCGTCGTGAAATAACTCGGCGAACGAGGCGCGCTCGGTAAACTTCTCGCGTCAGCAGTGTTTCGTCATCCGCAAAATTCTTCAGACGTGAATTAATTCGTTGTTTGCGACGACACCGATAACTCGTTTTATTTTACTGTAGAATCTTTGTGTTATCGGGCGGATACAATAGCCGATTAAATCTATTCGCTACAGCCCGGAGGTGTAGCTTGCGACGCGTGCGTTTCCCGGAATTCTCATTCTCTGCTTAAAACGCACGAACGGGCATGCGTTAAATGCCGATCGGAGATGACGGGAATGTTGTGCAACGTCGCCACATGATTCCACGCTGTTGCGCCAGCGAAATCACCGCAATCTCGCCGCGCCGTACCCTCGATACGCCGTTTCCTTCTCTTTCGCCTCTTCTCTTTCGTTTCTCCCCTCGAGTCCACCTCGTCCTCTTTATTCGTAAGCGGGTCGCGATCGCGCCGATGCCTCGCGATATCGCCGACGCGATTTTGCATACAATTCTGCGAGAACCGCGAAACGTACGTTCGCTCGCCCGCTAATAGCTTCATGCGCGGCGCGCGATGTCTTCAGTCTCCCGAATCCTTCTTCGCTTCGCGATCGCGACGAGCGGTATCGCCCCGCGATTTTGCACACAATCCCACGTGAACCACGTCATAAAATATTCCTCGGGTGTCAATCAGAAGTCTCGAGAAGCCAGCTCCGATTTTCAATACAAAGATTTACTTTGCGCGCGTTCCACTCTTCTCTTTCTTTCTCCCTTTCTCTTCAGGTTGTCATTGAAGCTGATCTTCGAGATGACGTTACGGCCTCGATAGTCGCCTTTCTATCTCGATCGCTCGTGCTTTCCTTCGACGAAGAGTGCGCGAGCAGACCCGGCGATCCCGCTGTTCTTTGTGAACGAACGCGGCAACCTGACTTCTCGCGTTTCGCGAGTAAAACTTTCTATCGCATACCGCGATTCGCAGCGCGCGCCAAATATTCGGTCCTATCAAAACGATATTCTGGAACCGCCGTGTCCCCTTTTTCACCTTTTTTTCTTTCTAAAGTGTATCAAAAATCACTTCAAAAAGTTTGGCAATTAAACTTCTTATCGTATATAATTCAACTTCTTTAGTCTTCCTTTATCATAGACAAAGGAAGAAATGGAGAACTTCGTCGAAAAAATCCACGGACTTAAACCCATGTATTGTTATTCCGAATGAAGAAAATCCGACATCTTTCTCGATTCAAGCCACTTCGTCTTCGCGTCACCCGCGTCTTCAACAGTCACTTCCGAGTCTCGCTTGACGTCACATCGCGTCTTCCACGTTTCAGTGCACCGAAATTGCCGCACGACCCACACTTTCTAACGCACAAATAAATCGGCGATCCCGTCTCCGCCGAACCTTCCACTACAATTAAAACACTATTAATTCCTGTGTGTCACGATCGCGCCGGGAAAATCCTCCTTTCGTCGACCCGGACTGAGTCTTCTCGCGCTCCCGCGGTGATGGGAGCCAATCGCGGGGGACACTCGAAAACCTCGTCTTCGGTAAACTACGAGGAATATAAGCCGAAACGAATGCCTTCGCGCGCCGAATGCCTTCAGACAGGTAGAGCTAGAGCAGCGACGATCCCGAGACCCCAGGCGGTATCCCCGATCCAGTATCTCCTCCTCCGTCCCGTCCTCTCCCTCCTTCTCTTCCACCCGATCGCGCCTCTATCCTCTCTTTCTCGACGGACCGACCGCCGCGGACTGACTTTGCGGTCCCACAAACATCCTTCGCGATCGCTGGCCACGTGACTGGCCGAGCTCGAGTTCTCGTCAGGTAGTCAACGAGTGTGCGCCTTGCGCATGTACGTGTATGTGTGAGCGAGCGAGCGAGCAAGTAGATGAGTGAAGGAATGAGCGTGCGAATGAGAGAGAGAGAGAGAGAGAGAGAGAGAGCGAATAAACGAGTGAGTAAGCGTGCCTAGGTGTGTGTACGTGTGTGGAAGGCGCAGAAGGGAGCCAGAGACAGAGGCGAATGCAAAGAGGACCTACGGTTGACGGCGATGGTGAAGGTTCACCACCGCGGTCTCGTGGCGATCTCAGCACTGCTGATTATGATGATGTGTGAGTTCTTGGCCTGGTAGGAAAAACGCTCGGATCGGCGCGTTACGTAAAATCGGCAGATCTCGGGGGGGAAAAAGCGGTTGCCGTTCTAAACTTTACGGAAAGCCGCGGTCACACTTTCTAGCGTCGTTAAGGCGCTGAGGTTTCTTCTCGGGGATGCTGCCTTTCCGTGATATTTTCATGGCGCACCAGGATCTCTCGACGTCGTCCAAGCTGATCCCCGATCGCTCGGAAATATCGGAAATGAAGGAGTATTAATTCCAAAGGGAAATTTAATTTAGTTGCATCTAAAATTATAATTACATTTTATCGTCGCATTATACTGTCGACGTAAAGCGATTTCACAGGAAATTTTCGCTCAAACGAATACCGTGATTCAATTATGCGTCGAGACGCATAATGCAGCGCGTCCTAATTACATACACGCATTCGCCCGAGATTGTTTAAGTTTATGTAAGCCGATTTCGCCGTGATTCCACAGAGTTACGAGGCTCGCGCTACACTTCACGGTACCCGTCACATATCGTTTCGTTTCTTTACATCATATATCCATGTAGCAGTTAATTACCCACGAATGTGCGTTCATTTCGAAATACGCATTATTCGCATCGACGCGAACGCAACGGCGATCTGCGATAAACGTGAACTTTCTAGAGTTCGTGAGGCATAAAGCGTCTTATCGATCATATCGGTTTCCGTGCTTCGGCGGAGCACGAAGCGTCGTTACAATTTCTCACAAAAGAGATAAACGCGAAGTAAAGAATGCGTGTAAAAGATAGATGATCTCGTAGGAAGAGATATGGGGACGCAAATGGAACTCTTTGATGCGATCGACAATAAATTAAAAGGACTAGGAGTAACAACTTTAAAGAACTGGAAGTCACGAATTAGAACGATTGAGAGTCACGAATTAAAAGGACTGAGAGTCACGAATTAAAAGGATTGGGAATCACGAATTATAAGGACTGGAGGTCACGAATTAAAAGGGCTAGGAATTGCGAATTAAAAGAACTGACAATCATGAATTAAAAGGACTGGGAGTCACGAATAAAAAGAACTGGAAGTCACAAATTAAAAGAACTAGGAGTTACGAATTAAAAGGACTAGGAGTCAAGTTATAAAATGAGTCCCTAGACTCAGGCCAACCATCTCGGGGTCCGTCTACCTCCAGCGTTGGGTGTAGGTGTATATCGCGACCGGTGGTATCGCCGTAGTATCGCGTGAGAGAGTAACCCGTAGCGGACGAGGAGAACGGGACGGAGGAGGGAAGAGAAAGGAAAGGACTATCGAAGGAAGAGGCGAACGGAGCGAGATGGAGAAAAGGGAAGGGACCCATTAGGTCCCCTTCACCTCGCCGCCCTCCGCAATGGCACGGAGGTCCGTTCGCCAGTGCCGTAGCTTGCGCGACGACATTCTGGCTTCCCCCATTTTCTTTCTCCTCCCCTGCGTTTCGAAGATTGCGGGAAGAGAATTCCAGGGGAATGTGATTACTCTTAACTCGCGCAATTCGTCTTAACGAAGCGGTTTCTCTCCTTTAAGTCTCGTACCACACTCGGGTTTACTTTCGACCTCGATGCGATTTTACAGGGTAAAAACACGATTCGTGACTCCTAGCCCTTTAATTCGTGACTTCCAGTCCTTTTAATTCGCGATTCCCAATTTTTTAAATTCATGACTCTCAGTCCTTTTAATCTATGACCCCAGTTCTTTTAATTCATAATTCTCAGACGTTCTAATTCGTGACTCCCAGTTCTTTGCATTCGTTACTCATAGGCCGGTATTCATAGTCCGTTCTTATATTTAAGACCATCTTAAGTATAATTTTAAGATATCATGAACCAATCACAGAGCCGTATTAGCGTCTTAAGACATTACTTAAAACGGTCTTGAAATAAGAACAGACTATGAATACCGGTCCTAGTCCTTTTAATTCATGACTTCTAGTTCTTTTACCTTGTGCCGATTGCATCAAAGAGTTTCATTAAAATCGAGTTTTTCGAATTGCTATACTATTGTGGAGAAATATATATATATATATATATATATATATATATATATATCATTCAGGGCAATCGGTCACGTTTCCAGAATCGCCACTCGCGAGACGGCGCTCCTCGAACGTTTCATAAACGTCTTCTGCCGCTGGAGCGAAGCGGTATCACGGAGATAAGATACCAGGCGGTATCCCGCAGACTCGCGTGCACCATGCGAAATGAAGTAACCGCCGACGATACGCGTTATCGGTGCGCGATCGCCGCGCGTATCGCCCGCCCATTCACGGCGCAATTAAGCCCAAGGAAGTGGCACGGCCAGCCGGCTGGCTGGGAAAACGCGGGCCTCGGAATTTATTCACACTCTGTTTCGCTCTGGCTCGGGCAAAAACGACCCGTTCCACTTTTGCGGCCGATCTCCCGCCGATAAAATGCAAATCGGCCCCCGCCGCCCCGCGCCGCGCGCGCTCCGGCCGGTTCCTAGACCGGTCGAAATCGGATCGTGGTCGTATATCTGCCGTGTCGCTCGAAGACGATTCCCGACCGGTCGCTACCGCGCAACGCGGCCGTCAAAACAAAATTCGATTACTGGGTCACGGGGTTTCGCGAAATGCAAACCGCGACTGAGACGCGGATTTCGAATGCCAATGTCAGAGGCGCGAGTCCGCCTGCGAATTGCATGTTAACTCGGAGTCTTAGGTCAGGCAGAGGGTTTACATATTATAAAAAATGTCTTGTATGCGCGTCAACGTGCGTATTACGTAATAAAAATTGCGTGTGCAATCTCTGTCCGTATGCGCGATATAGCATCAATAAGTGCGCCAATAAATAGTATTTTTTTGACACGCGATATACTTGTACACGGAAAGAATGGTTTTGCTGAAATATTTAAAAATTTGGCCAGATATATACAGGTCTGAAAATAATTTTTTGAGTCATCAAAATAATTATGTAAGACGCTCAAAATAGTTGCTAGAACATCAAAACTTTTTGCAGCATTATCATCATGCTTGAGTATCCTACATAAAGCGATTTTTGGCGAAAGTTTGGTATGGTTTGGTACATATACCAAAGTTGCTATCGGTGGTTGCTATTGGTGCTGATACACTTTGGTTGCTTATACCAGAGTCACGCCAAAAATCGCCTATAGTTGCTTTTGATGATCTAACAAAATTATTTTTAGATCTGTATCTGGCCAAATTTTCAGCAAAACCGTTCTTTCCGTGTAACGATCCTTTTTTTTAAACTCACGGTATTATATTCGATATTATAAGCTATCAAGCTATATGGTGCTTGATAGTCACTCTTCAATTCGATTCATCTGTTGGTTCGTACACTGAGAAAAAAAAGCTGTTGCTTCAATTAAAGTGTTATCACGAGGTGCCAAAAACATAAGTAGTTCATTCAATTGTATTATTAATAGACCCAATATTTGGATTATTAAAACAATGATTGAATTATTGGTTTAAAAATGCAGACATTGGGTCTACTACTTTATGTTATTGGCACCCCGTGATAACACTTTAATTGAAGCAACAGCTTTTTTTTCTCAGTGTACATACATTTTTCCCGGTACTAGACATGACTCGCGTGCTATTTTTGCACTCTGTACTTTGACCACCGCGTCGAAAGAAATAAAATCGACTGCGGCTTTTCTTCGCGATCATAAATAATTCAGCCCTCCCGACCGACGTGAACGTCAAATTGACTCGCAAAACGACCGGGATAGAAGCGCCGCGTTGAAAACGGCGTAGGCGACCGCCGTCGATTTGGCTTTCCTTTACCATCCACTCCACGCGTTCCATTAAACTCCGCGTCGGAGTTTCCTCGCGTACGATTACGTCGGGTTCCCGCGATTAAGGCGAGAGAAAAAAAATGAGGGGCTCCTCTCTCCCTCCAACCCGCGCTGAAACGTGGTAGGACCGCAACCGCGGGAGAACGGATTATGCCGCGGCTATATTACGTTACGTTCCCGACAGACGCGCGAGACACTGACGGCGCGTATCGTCGGATACAACGACTTATTAATAATTCAACGAGCCGACGCGTCACCCGCAGAGAGGCGGACAGATAACAGAGTGTAGAGAGGCCGATCCACGGTCGCGCGCCGCGGGTTAACTCTTTGAACCGGAAACAGTACTCTTCTGTCCATTTCTATCAATGTAGAGTGACTATAATCTCGGTTCAACTTACTCTTTTTATCTTTTTCTAATTCTTGAAACTAGAAAAAGATAAAGGGTAAATTGAACCGAGATTAAAGTTAATCTACATTGGTACACGGAAAGAACGGTTTTGCTGAAGTATCTAAAAATTTGGCCAGATACAAATCTGAAAATAATTTTGTTAGACCATCAAAAATAACTATGTAGGGCACTCAGGCATGATAATGCTGCAAAACGTTTTAATATTCTAGCAATTATTTTAAGCATCCTACTTAATTACTTTTGATGGACTAACAAAATTATTTCCAGATCTGTATCTGGCCACATTTTTAGATATTTCAGCAAAACCATTCTTTCCGTGTATAAATGGACATTCGTCACAGACAGTACGAGATCGGAGCATGAATGCAGAGGTCGAGAAGTGTCCAAATTTTCCTTGGTCGCCAAATTCGATAAATATATAGCACTATGCGTATCACGTCTATTGTACAATTCTTCTCCGAGATACATTCTTGTGTACGCGTGCATCTTGCCGAAACGTGCTGAAACACGTGACGAAAGAGATTAATTGAATGCGCTGCTGAAGTGGGAATTCCGAATGGAACTCGTAATGAGATATAAAGATTTTGGAGGATAATCGCGAGCCGATGACTTCGGACCGGTCGCGACCGCGTACGAGAATGCACAACGGGTTGTCGTGCGGCAGGCGGGCTTAATCGCCGGCGGATGGACGACTCTAGATAAGCTTCTAAATTTAGCAGTACGGATACATCCCTCCCTTGGAAAACATACAAGTCATTCATATGGGATTTACATTAATCTTGTTACACGTTTTACAGCAAACGGCAAACTAGTTAAAACGACAAATCAATTAAAAAACATATGCTACAAATAAATAAAGATGCCATAAAGAAGCATATTGCCATCCGCTGACTGTTTAATCGTCCTGGTAGGTTTTCTATAGAGAAAGAGAGAGAGAGAGAGAGAGAGACATCTAGATTATAGGACAATCTAGATTGTACAGATTATATAGATTTATATCAAGAAACGCGACAGCGTCTCGCGCCAATTATTTTTCATACATCCTTACATCAGTGGATAATCTAAGGCTGTTACTTTTGACAACTTCAAAGATTTGAAGCTTCGAAAGAATTTAAAGCTTCAAAGTTAACTCCGAAACCTTTAAAGTTTAAAGTGCCTTTGAAGCTTCGAAGTTAACTTCGAAGATTAACAAAAGTAACAGCCCTAGATTATACAGCCGATGTCTTCCTCCTGACCAATACGATTTACATCCGAGTTTCCTCCAGCGAGGGAAACCTCGCGAGCCGGTAGAAGGACGAAGGGGCACGCGTTACCTGATCACTCGCTGCGTGCTGACACCTGCGGGCCCGTGGGGCAAGCGACGGCGGTTACTCCTTGAACTTCCACTCCTGGCGACACATCGGGCACATGTGGTTGGTCTGCTGCGAGTGCAGCCACTTCATGATGCAGTGTATGTGGAAACAATGCGAGCACTGCCCCCACACTGGAAACCAAACGGCATTCGCGAGCGGTTAAATTAATTTCGTCGGCGGCGGCCGGCGGACGTCGGGCGCACCTGGCTTCGCGGCGGGAAGGGCGGGAACAACGGGAAGGACGGACGTGCGTGCATGCGTTCGCCCGCGCATCGATACCGAGGGTGCCCAGGGCGAGGGTGAGGGACAGCGGCGCCTGCCAGCCGCGTTTGTCCGCCGGCCGACCGGCACGCGTCGATCGATATCGCGCGCCGTCGCGGACGCGGCCTCCTCGCTGTGGCGGCATTTTACGAGTTGGAAGCAACGAAGAGATCCCTTCTGCCTAGAGACCATCTAATAAAAGTCACGAAATAACGTTAAAGTTAAGTCGGTGACGTCATTTTTCAGCAAAAACCGGAAATAGCCACAACACGGAATTTAATTTTTAAAACTATTATTAACTATTTTAATAAAACGTAGTTTTTTTTAAATAAAAGAAATAAGTTACATGTATAATAAACTTTTATATATTATATAACTTTTACCCCTTGTCTACAATGCGTATTTAAGGCGTTAAGACTTAAGAAATTGACCAATCGCAGTCGTTTATTCTCCTCATATACGATTGTGATCGGTCAATTTCTTAAATCTTAACGCCTTAAATACGCATTGTAGACAAGGGGTTATAAAAGGCTGCAATTTCGTCCTACATTGAATACTCATTTTACTCTTTGTTAATCACCAATTAACTTAATTGACAGTTACTTCAATCGGCAGAATTTTTGATTACAGCGAAATTTCTAACCGCATAATTCATCGTTTCTGATTTCTAATTTTTCTTTCTTAATTCTTCTTTTCTTAAAAATTATCGTTTTTAAGGAAATGCGAAAATATTCGATAGCATCAATAATGGTGCAAATAAAAATGTTTCTGAAAGAACATCGCGAATAGGAAGAAGTTTCTTCGATACTTTCGGAGTAAATCCCCTTTTTCTTTTTAATTGATGATTTTACGCAAACAAGCGTTAAGAAAACGGAAAATATTGACAAACAGCCGTAAAGTTCACTTTGATAGAATATTGCGAGGGGTAAGCCGCTGACCAAAGTTGTGTACACCAATGCCTAGTAATGCCCAAAATTGGGCATTACTAAGTACATAAAGTACACAAAAGTACAATAAAAGTACACAATTTTTGGGCATTACTAGTGAATTTTTTGTGTAATGCCCACTAATGTGTCCTAGTAATGCCCACTAATGCCCCAAATCTGTACACCGCAGTGCCCTCAGCGGTTTACCCCTCGGAATATTGCGGAAGAATATATATCTCGAATACCTAGTGGACAGTCATCTCCAGGGATCTTGCAATCTGGACAGCTGGCGTCGAACGGCATCCTGCATATGCCACAGTTGTCGTCGTTCGCGATCCACCGCCAGGTGGCGACACCCGTCCAACCTGAGGAAAGAAACGTGCCTCGTATACGCCGATCTACGTGCGAACGCTTCGCGGTCGAGAAGAATGTACGAATGCTGTGGACATCGGCCGTGACATAACCACAAGATTAAGAATTTTATACGCATAGCGCGGAATTATGTGCATAAGGCAGAACAGGCGGCAAGAAAATTTCGATGCCGCTCGAAAAATACTTACTTTTTATCGTTACCTTCATCTCAAAGTCGAGGACGATCTCTTGGGCGATAAACGCGTCGCGACGCGATGCGATGCGACTTGAGCGATCTTCTTTGCGAGTTCTCTGCTGTTTTTGATAACGTGACTTTGGCGAGAATATATGCGGGAAAACACACGTTTCTATAACGTAGTAGAACGATTCACTGACTGCAGCTGACGGAAGAGCACGAAGCGATCAACAGGGCTCCGCCATCTTAAGATTTTCAAATCGCGATTCGAGTGATTCGACCGTGCGACTCTCGTAAGGAGCTCACTTCAGACTATCCGTAATTCGCGTCGGCTCCAGGATAGAATTCTATTTAAATTCTATTTAATTTTATGTGTACAATACGAGAAATATTTAAAGAAATGCACACCTATTTAAAATATATATTTTAAGATGAACACAGGTATATCAAAACGTGCGTCGCACACGTAAAATTATAAATAGAATTCTATCTTTTGAAGATTGACACGAATAGATTGCTTGAAGTGAGCTGTAACAATAAATAATATATAAAGAACTACATCTTCAATTTGTAAGCGAAGTTTGCTTGATATATGATCGATAATATTAATTCTAAGCAACATATTAAAAAATTAATGTATATTTAAAATAATATAAGGTAACTGGGGGGAAGATGCTAAAATAACCCAAGGAGAACAGAAAAGTCAAAATAATGTCAATTTGATATCATATTGACCAAATTTATGTCATTTTTTGATCATGATTAAAATCTCGATCTAAAAATCAAAAAGACATAATAAAAGAGGAGTCAATATAAAGTCATTTTAAGTCATCTGAGATCGAGATTTCAATCATGACCAAAAAATGACATAATTTGGTCAATATGATGTCAAATTGACATTATTTTGACTTTTCTGTTCTCCTTATTGGGAAGGTAAGATGCCAAGCAACCATGATTCAGAATTCGTTTATAAGTTTATAAGTTATCCTGGCGAAAATAAAAATTGAAACGTAAGTCGAATGTAAGGGGAGAGTGACACAAGCGTAAACAAAATTTCTAGAAAGCGAAAATTGAGACAACGGAATGTAAAAGAAGCGTTTTAAGAGATAAACGTCTCTTTTACATTCCGTTGTCTCAATTTTCGCTTTCTAGAAGTTTCATTTACGCTTGTGTCACTCTTCCCTTACATTCTACTTACATTCCGATTTTTATTTTTGCCAGGGTAACTACTACTTTATGTTCATTTTATAGTGTTTTTTAATACTGTATTCTTTAACAAATATATTTATTTGAATTAATCAAAATATATATTATTTGTTTTATAAATTAAATACAAAACGTTTGGCGTCTTTCTTCCAATTACATTATATTGAGAAATAAGTAAAAATAAGGTTTCTTGATATCTGATCTCCTAAAATGCCTTCCATATGTTTTCCTATGTTCGTATTTTCCCAAGAAGAACAGAAAAGTCAAAATAATGTCAATTTGACATCATATTGACCAAATTTATGTCATTTTTTGGTCATGATTGAAATCTCGATCTAAAAATCAAAAAGACATAATAAAAATGGGGTCAATATAAAGTCATTTTTAAGTCAGCTGAGATCGAGATTTCAATCATGACCAAAAAATGACATAATTTGGTCAATATGATGTCAAATTGACATTATTTTGACTTTTCTGTTCTCCTTGGGTTATAAATAATGCTATATGTAAGGATTATTAAAACAATGTTGAGTTATATTAAGTCATAAAATTGTGCTAGTTAAGTTACACCAGTTTCATCTTTTGCTTTAAAATACAAAAATTATTTCTGACTTTATTCGTTGGGGACAGAAAGCGACAAGCAATATTTTTTCATATCTGCAGTATCGAGAACCGAAACTTCAACTAGTTTTTCGCTTCCGCTTTATACAAAAATAATTTTCAGATACAATGAAGATATCCCAGTTGACGAGGCGTATCTTTTTTTCCGCGGGAATTAAATCCATCCGAAAATTCTATCGCTTTCAATTTTCGCTTCGGAGTCGCGAAAGCAAACGTTTGTCGTCGTTCACGGTGGAAATAATTGGCGTGACGACACGCGCGTCACGCAGGACGCGCTCGACGAACGCGCTAATCAATCTCCCCGCCCCCCGTCCACGTATCTATTATTTCCGAAAAAGCGGGTGGTTGATTGGCCCGCGCGCATATACCTACGCATATATTTTCCGCGTCTATTGCGCGTCGAAAATCACACATCGCGCCCGCCGAAGGCACCGGCGGCTTCCGCCCGTGGCCGCGGCGCGGCGCGGCGCCACGGTGGCGGCCGAATGGAAACGCGGTTCCGTCCCGTCCCGGAGTTGCTCATCGCGAGCGGAGGAGTACGGCGCCGCTGGACGGCCACGACACGCACACGACAGGACAAGACACGACACGCAAGGGCACGGCACAGCACGGTGGTGCACCGTATATCGCGTCGCAGCGTACACGAACACGACCAGCACAGTGCAGCGTGAGCGGGCGGCGAGGAGGCGGACGAGGAGGTGAGGAAGAAGGAGGAGAAGGAGAGCGGTCCCACTACTCCCACTGGCGGCTCTCGTCGACCGTCGTGCGAGTGATGCGAGAGGACCCGCGCCAACGTAACGCCGGGTAACGTTCACTAGCCGAGGCGGAGTAAACGCGCGCGCGTTGGCCGGACGAGTCGGCGGGCCCGACGTGGCCGCCCGTTGCGAGTTTCCGTGCGTGGTTTCTGTCAGAAGTCGTGCGCCGAAACGCTCGGCGGTATGACGGGACGCCCAACACGGGCGTCGTAGGTCGGCCCGTCGCCGCCGCAGCCGCAGCCGCAGCCAGCAGCGACGTCGCTGCGTGCGTACGTGCGTGCTCGGTCCAACCTCCCAGTTCGGCGGGGCCCTCGCGCGACATGGCGGGCTTTCATGACAAGGACAGGGCCCTGTTCCCGATCCGGAGCATCTCCGCGATCGTTCAGATCTTCAAGAATCAGCTGGAGAACAGCGCCGAGCCGGACCTCGCGTTACTCTCGATCCTCGTCGGCGCCGTCGAGAACTCCCTGACGTGCAACCGCGTCTTCACGCCCCAGCTCGCCATCTACGACGAGCCGAAGCTGCCGCCCGTCGAGTACCACATCGCCGAGGCGCTGTACACCAAGTTCCACGCGGTGATCAAGGGCGCCGTCGATCTCACCGTCTACGACACCAAGTACGCTACCAGGGAGCTCGTCAAGAAGGTGTCGGACGTGATATGGAACTCCCTCACCAGGAGCTACTACAAGGACCGGGCGCATCTGCAGAGCCTGTACAGTTATCTGACGGCGAACAAGCTCGACTGTTACGGAGTCGCCTTCGCCGTGGTGGCCGGCTGCCAGGTTCTGGGTTTCAAGGACGTGCATCTCGCCATGTCGGAGGACCACGCGTGGGTCGTGTACGGAGAGGATGGTACGGAGACCGCGGAGGTTACATGGCATGGTACGTGATACGGAGCCTCGAAGCGTTCCTTCTTTCCTTTTCGTAGTATTGCATTTCCGACTGCCAGGGATTGCGATACCATAGTTTCATAAGACATCCAAATAGGATTTTTTATATTTTATATTTTTTCCTTTGGAGGGGCTATTGATCAGTATGAAATATCACAACTGTACATCGAGTAATCTTGGATTTGTTTATTTTTGAAATTCGTTTCTTTATTATTACAGTATAATATTTCCTCTTAAAATTCTTTGATGTATATGAGGTAACAGAATCAGGAATCGAACCTGGATCTTGTATTTGACTTGCTTTACCGCTAAGCGTCCCAAGTATTCTTTTATTAGATTCTACACTTGCTGACCTCAGGGTAAATCAAGGGTAAGAGGTAATTGCAATTTATTACCAGGTAAGGGAAACGAGGATAAACGCGGGCAACCGGTGGAGCCTGGTGTAGCGTCTCGATCGTGGTTGTATTTAAATGGCCAAGCGATGGTGTGCAATCGTGCTTTAGAAGTGGCTACCATAGTATCGGCTATAAATCCTAGTCTGAATGCGTCTACCGATGCAGCTGAAGTGGCATTGCTCCAGCAGGAGTTGCTGTGGCTGCTGTATGACTTAGGCCATCTAGCGAAGTATCCTATGGCACTCGGTAACTTGGCTGAGTTGGAAGAGGCTGCGCCTACGCCTGGAAGACCACCACCTATAGCTCTCTTTCAGGTTTGTGATCCCAAAGTATTAAATAGCAACACTGTTTATCTGCACACGCATGTATTTGTCTGTACGCAATTATTTTGAACATAATATTTTTATAGGAAGCCGTAAGATCAGCAAGGAAATACTATGGAAATGCGCATGTCTATCCTTACACTTATCAAGGTGGATATCTGTACCGGCATGAATTATACGTAAACGCGTTTGCGTCGTGGGCCGATGCCGCGGATGTTTTACGGAAGTAAGTATCTGACTCATGAGTTTTTTAAAATCTTTTTTTGCGTGCTCTTTTTGCGTTCGCTGAAATCTGAAATGCGTATCTTTGAACAGTGGCAGCGAATATGTTAAACGCTTTATTGATATGCGGCTTGTTAGCGGTGAGTAATAAATTTCTATGCGACAGATATGATTATTCGCGGGACGACGGGGAAATATACAAGGAATTGCTGGAGATCGCCAACGAACTGATACCGCACGCGGTACGCGTCGACGAGCGTTTAATGCGGCAACCACGTTGCTTCGCATACCTGCTCAGATTCTACGACGGTATTTGCCAATGGGAGGAAGGCGCCAATACTCCCGTGCTGCACATAGGTTGGGCTCGCCCGCTGGTAAATACGATCTCGAAATTCGACGCTAATATACGTGCCCAAGTTGTCATACAGTGCTACGAAACGGAGGTCAAGCAGAAGGAGGAAACGGCACAGAAGAGGGAAACGAGTCCCGAGGAGACTTTAAATAACAACAACAATAATTATTGTAAAACCAAGGAGAGAGGAAACGCGGCGCGAGATCTGATCAAAAGCCTAGAGTCCAAAGTGCCCTCCAATTCAGCGTCAACACATCCCAGTATTCAAGCTTTGACGGCGGCCTGCAGCGAGAAGATACTTAACAGAGATTACTTGCTACAGGGCGGCGGCGATCCGTTCGTCGCGCCGCCGGACGACGCTCTACCACCGGCGCCCTCCACCTCCAAGGAGAACGTCGAGCCCGTAGTAGAGGCTGACTCCGAGAACGAGAGGCCGAGGATAACGCTGTACAGTCAGAAGATGAAGGGTCTCAAGGATCTGCTACTCGCGGAGAAACTCAACACACACGCGATCTCGCTGCAGCTTACGGCGCAGAGCCAGGTACAAATCGGTAAGAAGTCGCGCGGCAGCGACGACGTGGGAGTCAGTCAGCGTCCCAAGAGGACGCGTCGGGAATAGTATAAGATCTACGACCGACGTTTCGGTATAGTGAAGTATTGAAAGTGCCACCACACTTCTCGAGATTAACTCTCCGCTCGACGAGCACGAGCGGAGATGCGAGACGCGAACGGCCAGCTATCCGGCGTGGCCTGCGCAAACACAGTCATTAAAGTATACCGACCTCCTCGCTCTCGGTGTCTCCCGCCGATATCCGGGGCGCGGATTCTCCTCGGTTGAACTCCTCCGGAATCTCGACTCGAGAGCGTCGTGATGAATTTCGTGCCGTTTGATTTATGAATGAAGCCCTCCACGGTGCTCTTCTCGTTTTGCAACGACGCCGCGGGTCCTTGCGAGACAACGTTTACGTTACCGTCGGGGATATATCGCCGTTAGATATATAGAGTATAAAGTAGGTATGGAGAGAGAAAATTTTTAGAAAAGTACAAAAAAGTTTTCCCCACTTTTTAAGTTAATAGACGGAATTACGAGTCGCTCCCCCGTTGTCTCGCTGATCGTCAACTCGCGACTCGAGTATTTTTCTGTGTAAATATCTCTCTTGATTCTTCCACAGTGCGTAGAGCTGTGACTTGCGGTAAAAGGGGGGAAAGGGTGGGAAAAGAATCGAATGTTGTACCTAATCTGTCTCCGCGGATAGACCGATCATTTTGGAGCACAGTTATTTATTCTACAAATTATACAATTTGCCGACGATACCGCCGGCGAACGCGCTCGGCGGTCGTCACTTTGTCATACGTATATAATCTCTTGTTGCACTCTTATTTATTGATTCACGTTTTTTCTATTTGAGCTATTGCACTATTGATAATTACGATTGACAAGTTGCCGTTAATGTTTTTTACACTTGGTAGTTGAACTTCTGTTAGAATTACGCTTCTACGATCTAGTAAGGGAAACACATTCCACTCCGCATGTGGTGCAAACTAATTAAGTTCTTACCTTAAGGTATTTTAAGCATAAAAATTTTCGCTTATTTTTATAACTATTTATTTTCGGAATAATTCTAAGTATCTATATTTGTAAGACTTCTCTATTTTACTGTTTGTCGATAGGGGCGGAATGAGCGTTAGACAGTTCGCCATCCTGATCTTTGAATCTGAACCATCTGAGTGCGAGATAATATCGCGTTTTACTGCGAGAGAGAATGGAAGCGTGTTTTATCGGATTGTTGTCGCAAATCGCGTGTCGTTTGATCATCAATCGTGCGTAATCTCTCTTCCGTCTTAATGTAGGAACGCGCTTACTTGTTGCGGTGACAAAACCTGAGAACTGTTCGTGGCGCTCTCATTCGCGCGCTCTAGAGATTCGTATTCGTTTATTTCTCATTCTTTTTAATCCGCCGTGAAAAAAAAACAGAATGGCGACCCTTTTCGCGTTGTGACTATGATCATGTTTAGTTAATCGTCGACCCACGCGTAGAACCAGTAGTCACGCTTCTCCGGCTATTAATCGCCTTCAATCAGATGCGGCTCTACGATTCTCACCCTACGATTTTTAATTAATACTCTCTCCCGACTTCCGCAGGTGACCGATACCCGTCACCTGTTTGCGGTGCGTAAAACTCGCTGCATTCGCATGCCGGAAGCGGCCAGGAATTCTTTAACGATGTTTAAAGCGGATTGTTGTAGAGTATGTTGTTGACAGGAATGAAAATATAATGTCCGAGCTGATAATCGACGATAACTTAATAATGAAGGGCGCTATCTTACTGTGATGCTGAATATATATACTATATTATATTATATTATATATATAAAACAAAGTATATATATATAAATATAATTATACGATTTAATAACCGTAGTTGATAATGAGCGACGCGATACGATCCCGTCGCCGTGTCGCGACTATAAAACTAATTAAACGACCGTAGTATTAACTTTAATCAAGGAACATGGAATACCGATATCGCAATGACAGTCCGTCGCCTGTGGCGCGCGCGTACCAAAATTCACGCAAGATTCTTCTGCAGAAGAAAGAACGATGTTGTACATCGACGATCGTTTTCGTTAAATTGTCGTTACCGCCTCTCTCTCTTTTTCTTTCGTGAACTTGGTATTCTGCTGTAGCGTTATCTTCTCTCGATGTGTACTGTCGTGCGTCTCTCTTAGCGCTCGCCGAGGCTGAGTTTCACCCCAACAGTCTGGTTCATCTAACTCCGAGCAGTGATTTTAAAAAAATTAAAGGATCCGAGATGCAAGTTACCGAGAATTAAATAATCATCTGCTTAAAGATATTTGCAAGCGGCAGCTCTCAAGAGAGACTTCTTAAAGCAATCACCTTTTTGATCACGACCTATATAGTCCCATGTATATATGTACCTCTTGTAATATATTATGTATTACTCATGTATAGTCTGTGCATGTATAATCGCTGCTCCGAATTAGCCGCAACCAACGTTGGTGCTCTGAAATGGAGGAGAGCGAAGATTGCGCGCGTTACGATTCTCTAGAAACGAACGCTTCATCCAGAAATAAGAAGAGTACGAGCCTCTGAGCTCTCGCGGGTCATAATCACGATAGAAATTCGGTACCTTCGCGATACAACTTTCTTTTCTTTCACACACACACCCACATCCGTACACACACCCCCTATTCAGTATTCTTTCCTCGTCCACGATAACGGAGCGTTTAAAAACTACAGGGATTATAATGTGCATAATGGTAGGGATAGTAGGTGAAGATATGGTGCATCAGAACAGTATTTTTGTATTTTAACGGAGGACGCGCCCTCCGATCGACGTATTATCGGTGATGTTTGCGAGCGTAGGAAAGCAGAATGTAACAATTGTCGGGACGTCTCGACGGCGGCCACCGTTAATTGGCAGACTTATCGTGAAGCATTACACTTTTCCTGTAGATACTTTCGCCCGGGATATTTAGTCCGGGTAGTGGCGATCATCGATCGCGCGAACCAGGCAAATCTTGCGTGCGGGTGAGACGAATGATGACTTTGAAAAACTTCGAAAAATGACGATGACAAAAGAAGATAAGACCATCGTGCGAGATTCATCGTCTCTTTGCCAGTCACGTCCTCTCGCCTTCGTTCGCAAACGATTGCTCGGAATTATGACACTTGCGCACAGGGTGCCTCACCCTCACTCCGAGTCTCGACGAGTTCTTCGACGAGTTTGAAATTATTATTCTTTATTAGCGAAACTGGCGATGCGTCCCTGAGGAATTTTTAAATTTTTATCTTAATCGGGCAATTAAGTCTCTCGGGAATTTAATTTTTATGCTTGCTATAAAATCGCTGCGAAGAAAATACATTTCAAATTCGAGAGGGTCGAGAGGGTCTTATCGTTAAGGCTTTGGGGTGAAGATGAGGCACCTTGTAGAATATGAAAAACTGTACACGGTAGATGGTAGATTAATCTCCGTCATTTTTATCCGTGCCCGTTTTACTTCCAACTCCGTATTTTACCGTAGATAGAAAGTAGTACTCGCCATATACTTCTCTCTTCTTTCTCTTTTTTTTTTAAATACGACTACTCGAAGTTGCCTCGCTTTTTATCGTGAAGAAGGTTGGGATGGAACGATCGACTTTGCCTATTAGAATCATTTTATACGTCAGAGCATATTTTAACATATTAATTAGGCGACACTTACATCAGTCAGTGATAATTTTTATCGCGAAGGAAAAATATTCTAAATATTACTATGATCGTTTTTTAACTGTTGCGTACAGCTGAATAAGTAATGCAAATAAGCAAGAGTTGTCAGTAAAATAAAAACTGCGAATATACAAAATTTCGTATTTTTAAAGAATATGCTCTGCATAGTATACATATTTATTTTTCTGATTTTTTCGGTAAACGTTCGGTGCAATAATTCCTTGGTTTTCCGAACGATTTTATCTGCCACGGTTTGGATTGTACTCTGATGTTTCCTGTCTCTCGATGTGAGAGCCGCTGCCGTCGATCGAATCCATCCGGTATATTTATTTATCTTTGTGTGCCATAAAGCCTGCTTGCTAAACGTGCATGATTCATGCTGCATACTGCATACGACACGTGCTAGCCACGCCGCTGGTTTCCTTACGAACGCTTTACAGGATCGATCGATCTTTCCGTCATGCGCAACTCATTCCGCTTGTCTCTATCGTTTCCTTGACACTGGCGCGTACTCACACCGAGCCTCTAATGCGAAACGAAACGAAACCTTGAATGCGAGTATAGTTTAACTACACGATTAGTAGGACCCCCTCATTGTTCGCATCGCTTTCCATAGGATTGGCACTTCGAGCTTGCACGACGAAGCTTGACAAAGCTTCCGGTACCAACATCCAAGGGATGTTCCAAAGACGCTCCAGATCCTTGCAAACGTCCTCTGAACATCCCTCGGATTTTGCATTGTCGTTCCTACGTGGGTTTAACCGGCAGAACAATGCAATTGGAAATCTCAAATACTCGCCTGCTCTCGCCCGACTCGTCGTGCTTTATTAATTTCCATGACAGACGGACGATGCGATACTTCGCCGGTTAAAGAGCTCTTGCAACGAATGACCCATTACGAATCTGAACTCCCCCTTGCGCGAATGACGGTGTGAAGGTTTTATCAAAACGGCTTTTTGACGCTATTGCGTGCGACTCCTTCCCGTCGCGTTCCACGTCGATGCGACCTTCCGCGTCTGCGAAATGCGCTTTGAGATTTATTCGCGCGAACACGATAACTCATCCAGAACTTCGTAATGGAGATGTACTTCCACGTGAGGGCGTGTTAATTAGAGGTATAATAGGAAAAAAAAGAGCTACTAGAGTTAAAACTAAGTCCGAGTGTTTAAAAAAAAAACATCTTTACGAGTAATTACACTTGCTAGGCGTAAATTTCTCATGTACTTAAGCGAACAAAACCGAAGGAGGAGCCTCGGTGACGTAAGCGTTACACGCAGAGCTGCGTGAAATATTACTTCACGGTGTTTCGATTGTAGGCAGTCAAATATTCTCTCGCATAATCACTTTCCTCTCAGAAAAGCGCAGTGATCCGGGGCGTCCCTCCCCCGGCCGGGCGCCAGTATACATAGATCTAGAGATTAGAAACGAGCTAATTATCGATACACACACATTTTAACGCATAAATAATAGACAGTGAGACAGTTGGAGAATGGACGTGGGCGCTCACAAGAATGGAGTAATATTTTGCTTGTCTCTGATTACACCGATAACGAATAACCGCGTCGAGATCGACGGCCCGGGTCCACGGGCGTCGTGAACACGAGGAGGGGAGAAGAACAAGGGAAGAGGGAGAATTACACCCGCCGCTATTCTTCCGCAATGCGATTTAGAAGGGTAGGCGTACTCGCGACACTTACGACAGCAGCAGCCAGCGCGAGCCGCTGAAGTCGCGATACCGCGCGGCAGTTAAAAAGCTGTAGCTTCTTCTTTATCTTGTAAGGAACACAAATACGCATAATCCGGTCCTTCGTGAGTCGGCTGGATTCTGGATTTCTGAGTCCGGCGTATCGAGTATTTAAGGACTGTCGCGGCTGCTGCCTGGTATCGCGACACGGCGGCGGGCGAGCGTTTTCGCATGGTCTCGAACGGAAGGGAATGTAATCGCAGCTAATTGTTAAACTGACAGAACAGTGAGACAGACAGATCTTAAGGCATCATGGAAATGTCTTGTTTTTTTCTGTGGATTACAATAAACTATTTTATTCTAACCGGTGGTAACAGTTCAGTCGATCCCCCTGTCTTATCCGCTCCTTATGCATGTTGTCCGTATTACGTAAAGTGCTCTTAGAGTGCTTGTATGTTACAGAATAGGGCTGTTACTTTTGACAACTTCGAAGATTTGAAGCTTCAAAGTTAACTCCGAACCTTCAAAGTTTAAGAATGGCACCTTCGAAGTTAACTTCGAAGTTGTCAAAAGTAACAGCCCTATTACAGAAAATATACGTGAAAATATACTCTACGGTTCTTTCAGGAATGAGGATATAGTTAAAGTACACATTTCTCTTTATTGATTGACTTACGGTCTTCAGGGAACGTCGCTTTTGCGTACATTATGCTTCGTCACTTATTACAAAGGAGGAATTCATGGCAGAGAGCGCGTCGCTCTCTCGTGCCGATGTCCGCCTTAGCCACGTTTCCGTTAACACTTTATATAGACGATTAATATAAAATGCGTAATAAATTACAGAGTTAAAGCGGTCCTTAGCTCGCTAGTAATATTTGGTCATTTGGTCGCTTTTGTAAAATCAAACGTTGATATTGTTTAACGCGCGTCGCCCCCGTACAAGTGGATATCCGAACGCGTACTAATTACTTCGTCGGATGATCTAAATAGATAATTTTGTTGTCAACGCACGAATCCTCGAGTAGAGGAAACAGTACGATGGTAACTTATACTTTACAATAGAATAATCTAACGAATCTATATAATACAAAGTGTCGAAGATCGCCGAAAGAGTTTGTGGACGATATATTATTCTCGCTTGTAGTGTTTATGCACAATCGCCTGCGGTTCTCCTCGATCGATCTATCCTACGTTTACACATTTAGGCGAAGGTCGCGTTAATACTGTACTTACAAAGATCGTGCTCCGTTTCGAGCGATCGAGGAAAGGGAACGCGATCGAAGTATATGCTACCGATCCAACGATCGAATATAAAGATAACTCGTTTAGTTCACGTTTGAAGAACATTGGTGACGATATGCTTTCATCATTGTAAATAACTTCTAAGATACTGACAAGAGTCAAATAGCTTACTGATTATCGCGTTAATCGTATAAAACAATCACTGGGGGCAAAACAAAACATTCTAAATTCAGATATTATTATATTGATTATTGGTGATCCATCGTTTGGAAGAACCACTCCGTGAAACGCCGGAGTTGCTGCGCGGCTGCGTGATTCTCATCCTTCAGACGACGGTTCTCGTCCTCCAAGGAGAGTCGCAGGCTCTCGGACTCCTGCAAACGTCGATTCTCGTCGCGCAATCGGCGCACCTCATCCTCCAAAGAGAGTCGCAGACGCGTCTCCCTCGCCATTCTCAGCTCGAGAGTGGATAGATGAGACTGCAAGTCCGAAACGGGATTCCTTCGAAAGATACAACGTTCTCATTACTCAACTGTTCAACAGCCTGTTTGCGTGCCCGATCAAACATATGTATGCTTACGCGTTTGCGTTGCATCCATCGATGAGCCTGTCGTCGGACCATTCTTGAGGATGCTGCTTCGTCGATCTGTTGGAATCTGCATGTTGATTCTTCCAACAATCCACATTCGCGTCATTGTGAGTCTTCACATCTTTGATCGGCGTTAGATTATTGTGCGGTTTCATGATTGGATGAAGCGGTTTCGTGACGCGCGGCGATAATCTAAAAAAATTATTGCGTTATTTACACTTCATACATTTTTATTTTATTATTTATAATATATAATGTAATTATATATTTTTTCTTTGTAAAATTTAGTTTTTCATAATTAAACATTAAGTTCCATATAATATTTCATACCTTTCCTCTTTCGATAACTTATTCTCGCTCGGTGCCGGACTCGAGGCAGTGCTCGCGTTCGAGATCACCGTGGCTGGTCTAGCCATCGTCAGGATCACTTCCGATCCATTGTTCCCATTTTCCTGCCCATTCGCGGGCAACACGCTCAAGGTGGACGTGCTGTTGCCACACAGATTCTCCCTAGACCTGCACCTGTTCTGAATCTCCAACATATTATTGTTCATCTTGTTCGAGTTTTGATTCGGGCTCATCACACTATTCACGAGATTATTGTTGACAATCTGGCTGTCGTCGGCGATGTAGTCAGGATTGATCAATCTCATGAGGTCCTCCTGCAGCGTGCTGGACGTCAGGTTCGCGGAATTCCGGTGCGAGTTCCTCATACCCGGCTTGGGTCGAGGACTCTGGTTCCTGGAGCTGCCGCTGGACGGGGTGCGATTGCCGCCGCGATGTTTGTTAGCACGTCGCAGTCTGGGCGACACGCTGCCCGACCCATTCGACAGCTCGTCTTCGCTGGGCATCGCAGTCACCTCAGGACAATTGACGTCCGATATCCTCATTTCCGGCGGTAGACTCGCCGGAAAGTCCTTCGATTGTCGGTATTCGACGCTTACTTTGTGAGGCACTGGTCGTTCCGACATGCTGGTCTTCAGACAGGTGACTTTCTCGCCTACTTTGAAATCGTGCGGCATTTCGTATTTCATAGGGTCTCGATTATGTTCTCCGTTGCTGTCGTTGTTGTGCTTCCTCTCATTACCGTGTTGACACTCCATCTCGTACTTGGCCAGCTCCACGTCGTACTTACTGTTTCTCCTTTCATAAATATCCTCCGAGTACTCGTAGCCGATCCTCTTCTCGTGAGCTCGCATGTCGTGCTCGTACTTGGCCGCTGGCCGTTCGATCATCTTCTCCTCCTGCATCTCGTACTTCGAGTTCCTTTCCGATTTTGTGGGCGTCTCGTAGTCGTACTTGCCGCCGGATTGATCGTAGTCGTTGTACCTGCCGAGATTGTTGTTGCTGCCCGACTTTGGCAAGCTGTAAACGGCATTGTGTGCCAATGGCAGGGAATTCGACGCGCTAAGCTTCTGATGGCCGTGATGCTGCACGTCGTTCTTATGCAGCTCTCTTTGAGACGCGTACAGGTTCTCCTGTTTGATCTCATACCGCTCCTTCTGCAGCTTTACATAATTCGTAGTTACGTGATCCTGACCGCGATGCGCATTGTCTAGCTGCCGTTGATAATTCTCGTGTCGCGCGTTCTCCTGGATTATTTTTGACGACACGTAATTGCTCTCCTTCGTGTAATGCTCGTGACTGTGCTCGCGATGCTTTGAGTTGTCCACGAGTTGTTTGGCGCTGGCGTAATGAGTCTTGTCCTTCTTCTGACCGGACTTGCTGGGTGTCACGGCTTGATAGTTCTGTCGCACTGGCAGCGGAGGCGGCGTGCCGTCCGGACGATGACCGCCGTCTTGATCCTGCGGTTCCAGAAGCTCGTACCTGGAACAAGAAGTGCTTTGTTCCTTCCGATTTGTTTACCAAGCGTAAAATGATTTTCTATATTAATTGGGTCCGATAAAGAGACGGACGAGGTATCACGCAGTTTTACACGTTCAACGATCGACAGTTCAAAAAGACGCTTTGTTAACGTTATGATGAGTCGTGTAAGGATTAATGCGATCTCACTGTTAATCACTCACCAACGATCATCGGCACTACTGTGTCCGCTACTGCTGCTAGTCATTGTACCCTCCAACGGAAACCGTGGATCGTTGAACGATCTAGAGCTCGATCCAGTACCATACCCGGAGCTGTTGCTCGATCGCGGCGGGCTGAATGATCGATCATATCGTCGTTGATGCGACATCGCCGTTTGCTGACTCGGCGTGTTATCCGCGCTGGTTACATTCTCATAATCCCCTTCGTAATTATTCGACAGGTAATGGCAGTTTTGCAGCGTGCAGCCTCTATCGTATAAAAAAATCGATTTAATATTTCAGCTAATTTAATTAATCTAAAACTAATTTTCAATTAGCTTTTATCATTTTAACTATTTAATTAAAAGGTTGAAACTTGAGTATATAAAAACGACGTATAAAGACATGAATATAGATTGGTTAAGCTTAATTTTGTATTTGATTTTCTTTGCAAAGTAATTAAAAATCGATTACAAGCTCGGAAAACCGAGCTAAGATAATTTAGGATCCTGTACCTTCGTGGATTTCCGTCGTTGGTTGGCGGTATTACGGTGACGGTAACCTGGGCGCTAGTCTTCAGTAGATCGACCATCTGATCGTGACTCAAGGTCGACACGGCCACCTTGCAAATCTCGACCAGCCGGGAGGCCTGCCTCAGGCCCGCCTGCCACGACAGCCCCATACTTTCGACCTGCGTCACAACGCCGTCGGGCTGAACGTGGAAGCCCAACTGTCCGAGGCTGTTCCTCTTCAACGACAGCTCTGAGGCCGGTGCGCCTTGAGTTACGGCGCGCAGTCGAGCCACAATTTCCATTAACTCGTCCCTCTCGCCGTAATCACCGCGTACGTGTATGGTAATGCATTCGCCTTGATGATGATACAATCTTAAACTGAACCGCAAAGCAAAGCAAAAATGTTAGGCCGCAATTAATCGTCCGATTTCCGATCGTCCGCGAGTTTTTACGATAAACTAGTCGTGAATAATGCAGTAAGTGGCGGTTGCGCGATCTTAAGAAGAAATTATTACGATTGCAAACTGAAGGACTTAATTTTTTATCAACGTTAAGAAGTCAAATTCCAGATTAGTAGACGTGCATGGTAATATAATAATAAATTAACGTGACACATTATGAATCCAAGGTGTTTACCTGTTCGTTTGGGCGTGCCACCCGAGCACGCTCACGCATGGAGTGACGAACACTATCTGCCTGGAGTGCTCCTCGATCAGCACGATAGTGTCTATGCTTATGCCTAAATAACAATCGGTATTCTGATTGCTGTCCTCGAGTATGACTTGCCAGCAAATCGCGCCGCGTTGAGACGCGTCGCAAGAAAGTCTCGGTCGCACCGTTGTCTTCTTCTTGCTGCTGAAGGAGAGCATCGCTGTTTCGCAAAGAAAAAACAATAAATATCTCAAGAATATCATTAAAATAATTTCTAATTAATTAAACAAATTAAAAATTTGAAATCTATAATTCATTATATAATTATATTATATTTATATTATAATTATATTTTATATAATTATATAATTACTGCGTTATATTATATAATATAACCACTACGTTATGATTAAAAACGAATAGAATTTATTAAAAGCTCAACGTACAGAACTTCTGGCCCGTGTCGACAACTGTGGTGGTAGTATAGTTCGTAGCAAGATCCTTCAGATATTCCTGTCTCGTCCTCGTGGCCATTGTGGCAAACTTTTCGGATCTGGTGAAACACACATGTTTGTTTTCATAAATTTTATCGACATACAAAATTGAGAAAGGAAAAGAGACGACTTACCTGTGAGCCGCATTTTCGGCGTTTATGACCTTCGCCAGGATAAAGTCTGCGAAAGCCTTTCCCTTTGTGAACGTAGCACCCTGCAGAACGGGTGGTCCAAAGATGGGCACTTCTTTGCTCCTGGAAACCGCCACGCTGTACTGCGTGTTCTCGGTGCAAGGACTTATGGCTCGCACGACGATAAACACGTGTTGGAACTGGGAGCGTATCCTTCGCGGACTGAATGGTAACGCACCAGGCTCCTGAAGAAACGATTATTAATCATTTCAGACCTTGCATTAAGCTATATAAAACACGCTGGCAAAACCGCTCGTTCGAAATATCTAGCTGAACTTGAAGAACCGGTATCACGGATGCAGATAAATTGTTTTTCGAATTCTAACGCAAGTACGCGACAGGTATCCGTGATCCCGATTAAATATCCAGCCGACATGAATCACGCGGACATGATTGCGATGTCTCACGTTGCTTTTTGCGGACGAGGCGCATAATAAATCTAGCGCAGGAGAGCCGTGCGTCATAGCCACGCGCAGTCATTATTACACAATTGCGTAATCGCGCGGCCTTAATTTACCGGCCGGCGTAAAACTGTACCTGAAAAACTATCGTGACTATGTCATTTCCGATGTGCCTCTTCCTCAGCAGCTGCTGCCGGTTATTAGGCGTGAAGGGTAGCATGGTGGACACGTGAAAGGTGACTTCCGTCCCGCGATGCGTCGCCGCTACCGCGTGCGTACCCGTCGAGTCGGTTCTGGTGTCCAGTCCGGCCTTGTAACCCTCGAATCCTCGCAGTCTTATTCTTTGGCCTGTCATGAAAACATGCAATTATCTCAATTGCCCTCGCGCAGCGAAGAATCGTCGGTCGTCTCGTTACGCGTCTTCAGCTTCAGGACGCGCTTGCGTTTGCACGCCGAGCGGCGTTATCAATCCTATTTTTCTGCGGTTTAGTCGCACACGGTTGTTGTGTAAGAGAAAATAGATAATAATAGTTTATAGAGAACAGCGAGCATAGTTTTTCAAGAGAAAATGCAAAATAAGATGAAGAAGCAAGAAACATGTCCGGTAAAAATTTTTCATATATAAACATACATAAAACTTGTATAAACATATATAAACATATATAAACATATATAAACACATATATAAACATATATAATTATGTATGAAATATGTCCCTACATAAAATTGCCCATATATAATCATATATAACTTTTCTATACATTTATATATGATTATATATGAAAAATTTTATGTATGCACATATTTGATACATAATTATATATGTTTATATATTTTTATATTTGTTTATATATATTTATATATGAAAAATTTTTTACCGGGATTTAAGAAATCATGTATTGAATAAGAAGGCAGTAAAATGTTAATTTTTATTTTTTGGTTTACATATAGTTACGTGTTATAAAAATTAACATAAATGCAGTTACACAAGAAATTAAAAACGTCTCCCGAGAACGTTTCGTCCTTGGACGAAACTATTGGCACAACTGACAAATTATATATTGGTAACAAACATAAAAAAAGTAATTATGAAAAAGGATTATCAACTAAATATTAGTTGCTTTTTTATATAGTCTTTCTTCATTATTACAGTTAAATGTGCCAATATTTTTATTCAAAGATAAAATGGTCTTAAAAAAGGTTGTTATTTATCTTTTATGACTACGTTGATTTATGTCAATTTATATAATGTATTATTAAATAAAAAGCATAAAATAAAGATTGTTACAAAAATAAACGATTTGCTGCTAGTTTCTTTGAAAATATTTACTACTTTATAGCAACCGCACCAATGTGCCAATACTTTTGTATGTCCAGCACTGTATATAATTTATTAATTGTAGCTTTCAGCCAAGAAGTGGACTTGGTTTACAATTTTTCCTTAACTCACTCATTTATCCAATAAGCTAAGTTTATAAGAAAGGAAAAAAAGTGTATTACAAATCTCTTAGAGTTTCCTGCTTTTAGGATTACGCAGGAAAGCTGATAATCGCGTCCACGAATTAACGCGAGATAATCATCGGCCCGCGGAAGCGGCGCGAAACGCAACGCGCGACGCTCAAAGAAAAAAGGAACAGGACGCGCGTTTCTCTTTTAGAAAGCGACAGTAATCGTTAATGGGAATAACTAAGGCGATCGTAAACGCAACGATTCCATGCGGAGAGTCCGTACGTAACGACCGCGAAATTACGCGCGCGTTCGCGGATGATTAGCGTTACGAAGTACAGTAGGCGAAATCATTCCGGGGCATTGAATCGATTAACCGCCGATAAAGCGAGTCAAACTATCCGCGAAGCGACCGGTGGATCGCTTTTCCGGCCGCTTTATTTACAGCGTTTACGAGAGAATAATTTTATCGACTTCCGACGAGACTTCTTCTACTCGTTGCACTGTGTTAACTCACTTGTTAATGCGCACGCGAAAACTTTCTAGCTATGAAGAAACGTGTATCTCCTAATAGATAAGTAAAAAGTAAAAGAATTAAAAGAGTAATTTTTTAACATTAATATGGATAAAAGTGAACAAATGTTCTTGGCAGGAAGTGAACGCGAAGCATTTGTGTTAAAGTAAAGCCTGATACAAGTGCATATTCTACGTTTTATAAATAATTTTTTAATTTCATTGATTTTTGATATGTATATACACAAAACGTTGTTTTTACATTTTGAATTTTATATTTTTAATTATTTTTAATTATGTATGTAATTATTTTTAATTATGTATGTAATTATTTTTAATTATATATATGTATTTTTAATTATATAAATTTTTTATTTATAGAAGCGTATGCTTTAATTTTAGCTCAATGCTCTAACATGTCTTATGTACATATTTTAGAACATAGCTTCAATATGTAAGAGCAAATGTTATAATGAAGAACATTGCATACCAATCGTGTCCAGGAATTCCAGGAAAGCTGGACCGGCGTGCTGATTGTTGTACATCTCCTCTTCGGTCCTCTGACCGGATCGACAATATAGCACGCCGACTTTGTACCTAGTGGACAATCCCTGTTCGTCCAACCTGGCCAGCGCTTCCTCGGCGGCGGGTGTGCCGAGCCTCAGACAGCCCAATTGTACTTCCGGCGCGACCAGTTCCAAAAGTTCTCTGGTGGGCGGTCGACCTTGCGGCCTGATGCCGAGGGCTTCCTCTGGCACGGAGCCGCGTAGCGTTAGTAATTCCGATGTGCGTACAATCACGCGGTACTGATTGACGTCTTTGCGGATACTGATGGCCACCGGTCCTAATTGTTCGTCCATGCCGAACCAGTTCTGATGCTCTCGTCCTGCGACAGGATATTCCATTCTCTTTATGTCCCGCCTATGAGACACTTTGATCGGCTGCACGGAATTTCCCGCATTTATATATGCACGCGAATTTTTGTACTTAAATAAATTAATGTCCAGTCAAGGTAAATTATATTCGACAACAACTGGCTAAATTAATTAAAAATCTTACTACGTTACGACCATAGGTTTTGGTCCATTTAACGACTAGGATTTAATAATTTGATGCTAAAAAGCATCTATAAGATCCTCACTTCTCCAAAATTAATTTCATTTTTATTTCTTTAAGTTACAAGTTTACTTGAAAAAAATTAAATTTCCGTCTATATGCAATTACGCAGGTACCAGATGCCTACTTTGCATAACGAGCGAGAATCCTTTATGTAACGCGACAAAAGATTTGCGCAAGCAAACACGTGTCTTCGTTCACTTACCGAGGAAATACCGCCGGTAGTAGTGGGCCCCCTCGTCGACACTTTCGATGGGCAGGGGCCGTTTCTGTAGTGGACAAGTGTGCTTCCACAAAGTCTCTCCGGGCGGCGGCTCCAGGACGGAGACACCGTAAGACAACGAGGGTCTGTGAATTCCGTTGCCCTGAGCGCAGCGAGTGAGACCAACCTCGCGTTCCCCCTCGCCGCCGATTTCGTTGCGGAAGAAGGGGCACGGTTCCAGCAAGTCGTTACCTGAAACCGTCAGTAAGAACGTTAGTAAAATTCTCTCGAATCTTTTTCATTTGTATAACCATCTTTTCTTTCTTAACATACCTTTCCCATCGCCGGCATCCTCCTCGGGAGTCTCGTCGGGCGTGGATGCTCTCAGGGCGCTAGCGGCGGATGCCCCGGTGGCTGTGTTTCTTCTTCTGGCCAAGAGAATCCCCCGGAGCTTCGCGGCGTAGCCCAAGTTTGCTGTCAACGACTGGCAGTCGTAATGGGCGAACGCACGTCTTCGGTGCCGCTCCTCCACGTCGGCCGATACCACCGGGCTAGTGCACGTCTCCTCCATCGCCCGCGGCGGCTTACTACTCCACAGTCTGTTTAGCTTCAGCCGCAGCTTCGGACTGGAACCAGCGCCGGTTGGACCGCAGACTTCATCGACGTCGAGCGGCTGGCCGGACCCGTCCTGCTGATGGACGCGACGCAGATAGTCGCTGGCGACGGCGCCGCGCTGATCTGGCGGTCGAAAGTCCTGCAGCATGGCGAAGAAGTTCTCGCCGCCCGTGATGGACTGAGCTACTACGTCGATGCTCCCTGTAAGATGGGACGAGTAAAATTAAAACGCGTTTACTTATTTCGAGGCGACGCGGTCGACCTTTTAAAAAATTGAACTTTAAACAAAAGATAATTAATACATCACGAAGAATTAAAGTCGTCGAATCAAAATCGAATCAATCAATATTATCATCTATCTATCAGATTATCAATCAATAATCGAAAATAAAGTCGAATCAAAATCATATTATCGTAAAGGCAATAAAATATTCGTTCATCCTAATCATACAGTTAAATAAAAAAAGTAATGGACTGTCTTTCATAAGAAGCTACTTTCGGTTTGGAGTAAACCGTGTTCTCTCCGAATCTATTTCCTTTGATCTTTCAAACTCGAGAAAAATATCTGGAAAAAAAATTCGAACCGTACCATGGGACCCATACTCCCTCCTGAGAGGCGTCTCCGGCACCCGGGAGGCAGGATCCGGACTGTGCGGAAGCTCCAGGCTGGAATTGGACCTATGAAGGGCCAATCCGCGACCCACGCGGCTCCCCGGCCCTCCGCTGCCGCCGCCGTTCATTGACAGACTCGCGATCATCTCTTCATTCTGTTAACAAGTGCATAAAGAAAGAAACGTAAAAAACTAATATAAGATAACACGCCTGGTAGCAAGACGCAGCATTCGTCGTTAAATCGCTAAATTCCTTCGCCGTTCGCGCTCGTTTGAAAGCAAGAAACCGGATAGTCAGTCGCCACGCGGCACAAGTGAAGATAAACTCAAGTGTCTCTAAACAAGCGCAAACTAGGACGACTAATTAGAGCTCATCGAGCCTTTCGCGGCTGCGCTTGGCACTTGGCACGTGAATACACACGCACGTGCGTATGCGCGCACGCACGTACGAGGCAGAAGTATGCCCGAGGGTATACTACATATTCGCGCGACGAGTTCATTCATCCTGCGAAGTGGCTCTCGTGCCACTGACGACTTTTTCCCTGTCCTTCCCTCTTAATTAAATTGGCCCTTAATTACGGGAGCAAGGCCGACGGGACACGCTAAGAGCGAAGCGTGGAGGTACGATGAACTAAAAGTCGCGGAACGCTACTCTCGCCGGTATTACTGGATTCCCAGGTTCAAAAATCGCGTCTTTCACCCCCTTCTGTCACTGTCGGAGATAATAAAATTGTCCTAAATTTTATTATCCTCGCGCTTTATAATCTCAAATAGATAATTAATTAATTCAAATAGATTCTAATTAATCTCAAACTTGAAGTTTCAAGAAGGAAACTTCCCACTTTATATTTATTTTCGTGTGTAACTCATATCACAGGGTGCTTTCCAGCAAGTGACACAAATCGACACAGGACACATTCTGTCTTTGTCTCTCACTGAATATCAAACAAAGACAGAATGACTCGTGTGTCGATTTGTGTCTCTTGCTGGAAATCACCCACAGTGTATAGGTGTTCTTGTGTATATAAATTCATTTAACATGTCTGCATATATGTATACATATTTTCAATTGCACTCCCGACTCAACAAAATTGGAGAACGCGAATCTCGCTGCCTTCCAATTGAACTCTTAAAGGGGAGATCATGAGCGGCGCGATCTCCCCTCTGGATCCCCGTTTCTGGCTGGTATTCGGACTGGCGCCGTCTGGCCCTCTCTTTCTCTCTCTTTCGCGGGAGGGAGCGTTAATTAACCCCGATCCAGATCGTCGAAGTGCACGGCGCTCATTGTGCATCGTCGCCGGCGATGCGGTACGCGCTCGTATCTTCTACGCGACGCGAGAGGAGCGTCGCCGGGACGTCGAACGCACCTGCCGCGCCCGCGACTGGTCGACCGGGTCCGAATTAGCGATGTACCGTTGACCGTTTCGCCAAACGCGTCCGGTGAATGGTCGTTCGCATTGTTAACCCCCCGAGCCTTACGGGGCCGTCCAAGAGTTGTACGCGCGCGGGACGGGATCGGGACATTGCGTGTCGCGCGGCCACCGCATTATTCTGGCGACACGCACCGCGAACGTATCCGGGAACAACGCGTGCTACTCCGAACGTCCGGCGGCGGCTGTTCGGGTCGTATTATTTAACCTTGGCAAACGTTCCCGAATGCACGGGCCAACCAGATGTCCGGATTCCCAGCGTTACGGACGGACACAAAGAGAACGCGACCTCTTTTTTCAAAATATTTATATATCTTTTCAGGTGATCCTAATTTCGTGGTGATCGAACGTTTACATGTATTTTCCTCCGACTACTGCTTCATCGCATTCACTTCAAAGCTAGAACCGTTCTTTACACACAATTTACTTAATTTTTTCTCAATTGTCAGTTAATTTAAAGTGAAAATAAATTAATTAATCATATAAATATCGATTTATCATATTAATATTGTATTATATAGTAATATAAATTAAATACATTAATTTATTAATAGTATTAATAGTACTACTATTATAATAGTAATATCACTAGAGGAAAGTAGCCAAATATGGAATAGTATACCTAATATGGAAGAGAGAGAGAGAGAGAGAGAGAGAGAGAGAGAGAGAGAGAGAGAGAGAGAGAGAGAGCCAGAGCCATATCTAAAAATCAAACAAGCGAATACTCGTCAACAGCATATTGGTTATCTCTTTCGAATAAAAAAGATAACCAATCTCTTTCAAATAAAAGAGATAACCAATGTACTGTTGACGAGTATTCGCTTATTTGATTTTTAGATATGGCGCTCTCTATTCCATATTAGGTATACTATTCCATATTTGGCTACTTTCCTCTACTATTACTATTACTACTATTACAATAGTATTAGTAATAGTATTGACTATTACTACCACTATTAGTAGTAGTAATAGTAAACTATTATAATACTACTATTATAATAGTAATATTTTACTGATAATAGCATTTCCGTTTACACATACGCATATTATTTTATAATAAGAAGCAAAAGTTCATTTAATAGTTTCGACCGATTCCCGAAAACTATAGTCCCAGTTTTTCCTATCGTCACTATGTCAGAAATGTGCGTATGAAAGGTGCGGTCACGGTATTTTTAATAGTTTCGACCGATTCCCGAAAACTATAGTCCCAGTTTTTCCTGTCGTCACTATGTCAGAAATGTGCGTATGAAAGGTGCGGTCACGGTATTCGACGCTGCATCCGCTTGTCCCGTGGCTCGCCTCTTACCGGATACCGTTCGCGCACAATGCGCGTCACATTATTTCGCTTCGCGTGCGTCGATCGACGTGCCGAACTTCGCCCTCGGCGCGGAACGGAGTGACGAGCGACGGCGCGTTCGCCGTCGCGAAAAAACGGGAGCTCGGACGGCGGAGGTATTCGGGCACCGAGAGCGGCCCGTGATCATCGGCGGCCCCGTTGCATTCCGCGCATTCCGCGCGGTCCCTCCGCCGCGCTCGCTCGTGCTCCTCTCCTCGCGCCGTAGTTTCGTATGCACCGGATACGCGACGGCGACCCGACGTCCGCCTAGCCGAGGAATGCGTGCACACACGTCTCAGATATTGTTTCTTCAACCGCGACAGTGAAAATCTGACCGAGAACATTTCGCGAGGTACCAGCGGCGATGCTGAACTCGATTTTACATCACTTTTCTCTTGCATTTTCGTAACGTTACACGGAAAGAATGGTTTTGCTGAAATATTTAAAAATTTGGCCAGATACAGATCTGAAAATAATTTTGTTGAGTCATCAAAATATTTATGTAGGACGCCCAAAATAGTTGCTAGAATATCAAAACTTTTTGCAGCATTATCATCATGTTTGAGTGTCCTACACAGTTACTTTTGATGGTCTAACTAAATTATTCGCAGATCTGTATCTGGTTAAATTTTTAGATATTTCAGCAAAACCGTTCTTTCCGTGTGCAGTTATTACATATGTAACTACAGGAAATTCCAATATAACGCGCAGCTACCTGCATGGATTTCACAGGAATCCACACAGGTGATTTAATATTATAACAAGAAATTATATTTTTATTTATACAAAAATTTTCTTGAAAAAAGAAATGAAAATATTTTTAATTTTAAATCTATAATGAACAAAATCTTAGTATTAACGTGAAATAATTAGAAGACTATAGAACTTTGAATTTAATGAAATTATCAACAAGATGAACTTATATTACAGAAATAATCTTATTACAAAATTGTAAAATAGGTACAACAAAAATACAGCTACTGTTCCCACAATAATATTTGACAACTTGTACGCAGAATTGCAATCATCCTTTAAAAAAGCATCGGATAATTAATCGCAATTTAATACAAGGATTATTGCAAACATAAAAGAAATCGCGTTATTATGTGTCTACTCTATTCTCTGTTTTTACAACGTCAAGTAATGCAGGACGGGATTGACTCCGCTTTCGAGTCGTAGACGCGGATTATAATTGCTTATTTATCTCGGTAGAATAGATTTTTTTTTCACATTCCCGTCTTCTCTCACATTCCATTCGCGAAAGGCTCAACGTTCGTCCATGTGGATTGCATCTTTCGGAGGGGGAGGTAATAACGATGCGCGCAGACTCTACGCAGGCGATCGTAGAATTCCAGATGCGTCTGCGGATTCGCTACCTCCCGCCTCGCAGCACCCTACACGCGCGTGCTTGCGTATGCTCGACGACGCGTGGGTGCGACCGCACCGCGTACGAGATACGCGGTAGAAAACGAGTAGCCGCGACCTGGATAATACGGGTCTCTATCTCAAGGTAGCGCACGCCACGGTACTATCTCGCGCCTACTTCACGCGCGAATTGCGTTTAACGCGGCTCCAGAGTCGCTCCTTTCAGAGGCTTTCACAGAGAAGGCGATCTTTTTGCCCTCCGCTGGAGATACACGGTGTCCTAGAATTACCAGCAGCGGTTCTGCACGGCGGCTGTCGTGACCCGAAAGTCGGTCCCTCGACGTGACATTACGTTTATATTTACAGCAGGATCGCGTTAATACGTTATTAAATTCGGTTAAATTCATCGTCTCGCATTCCGTTCAATCGTCGTTTTTGTCTTCCAAGTTTACCGCGAGATCTGTCGTTCCTTTATTTAAGGCCGGTATTCATAGTCGGTTCTTATATTTAAGATCGTCTTACCCCTTGTCTACAATGCGTATTTAAGGCGTTAAGACTTAAGAAATTAACCAATCGCAGTCGTTTATTCTCCTCATATACGACTGTGATTGGTCAATTTCTTAAATCTTAACGCTTTAAATACGCATTGTAGACAAGGGGTTAAGTACAATCTTAAGATATCATAAACCAATCACAGAACCGCATATTAGCGTCTTAAGACATTACTTAAGACGGTCTTAAAATAAGAACGAACTATGAATACCGGCCTAACGCTTCTATTTAAATAAATAAAAAGTGACCGATAATGACGCGAGGCAAACGTGCGAAGGAGTGCGGAAAAATAAGCACGACGAGATCCTGCGGGTAGCCGGCAAGGCGATAATGGAGAAGAAACTTAAGAAGCAATCCCACGGTCACAGGCCGAGTTGACTCATCGAGCACTCGACTCGCCAAGGACAACCGTGTCCGTAAGCCTCGTTCCGCCGGAAGGAAATACTTATGTTCGCAGTAAACAGCCGTACCGCGATCGTATTGAGCGATAATAATCCGAATCGCACTGACTCAATCGCCGGACTCATCGCCGTGGATGTGCAATATATCGAGAATCGTGCGTAAAAGGGGCACGTGACGCTCAGCTACGTGAGTTAACACCCGGTATCAAGAAATGACTCGGTACAGAGATATCTCGCAATTTTATCGATACTCCCGAAATATCTTTTGATGCAATAAAGCGATTGTTGAAATATAACAATGGCCTTAAAATTGAGATATAATACATATATTAATTATAATATAATATATAGATATTAATCTCCTTCTCCAATTAATCCTTTAATAATATTACTAAATTGACATATCTGCACCTCAAAGAGGTAAAGGATTTTATTTTATATCTTTTATTTTATATCTAAAAAATATATACTCTTTCCCTATTTAAAACTTTAACCTGTTTTCTCTAAATTTCTAATAATGGATATACGATTTTTTTTACCTCTAAAGTACAGATATGTATTATTGGCAGGAGATTAATATGTACACATTATATTAATTAATATGTATATTAACTCAATTTTAAAGTCATTGTTATATATATATATATATATATATATATATATAATATATTATATTCACATTATGTTAAATTAACTCTCGGGTACGTTAAAAATTCAACACGAAAATTTCAACAAGAACCGGTTTTAACACAAATACAAAATATTGTTTACTATGTAGCAAAGAGGAAATAAAGGAGCTCCAGTGTTTTACAATTCAACGTGTGCTCACCGTTTCACAACTCGTTGCGCAATGCACGATGGGATTAAGGGATCCGGTCGATGAGTGGACCGTTGAGTATCGACATGACGAGCTCCGTGTTGCATCGGCGTGCGAACGCGCGTAATCAGGGCTTATGCGTTTCGTCCCGTCTCGTCGCGCCTTTGTCCGGTAACAGCTGTTCCGTGCGCTTCCTTCACGTGCGATCGACGGCCTTGTATATACGCGCACGCGGTGATTTATGCGTCGATACCCGCGCGCGGACAACGCGGATCGCGCAACGGGAACGAGACGGGTGATTAACGTGAAACAAAGGGGCGTCACGCGTAAGTGCGGCGCGGCATAATGTAAATGCGCGCCGAGCGTTATCGGCGATTATCCATCGCTTCGATTTATGCTAATTGGTCTCGCGCCTATTTGAAAAATAATAAAATGATTATTCACACAAGCGGGAGGTTTGCGACCAAGGGCGTCCACGGAGGGGGCGGGGGGCAGTTGTCCCTCCTCCTGGAATTAGCAAAAAATTAAGTATTTGCTCTCCCTTTGAATAAAGGAAGAGCAAGTTGTGCTAACCTTGCCGATCTCTGCCCTAATCCAGGATTAGGTGTATAATTTTCAACAAAAGGTGTATAAATTTCAAATTATTAGTATTCTAATTATGAAAGTTGGAACATTTTGAATCATCGGTCGCTCTTGGATAGAATCCTGCGGACGACCTTGTTTGCGACATGTACCGTACCTGCGTTTTCTGTTCTTAGAATCCCGGCTCGCCCGTATAAAATAACAAGATCGTAAAGTAAAACGGTTTATATATAATGCGCTCTTTACGCATCGCTAACCGACACCGCGAGCGCGCCGATTAATGCATCCGCGCGATGCATTTCATGCACTTCGTCCGCGCGGACGTGATCCTCGTCGGGGAGGCAAAGTCACGGCCGAGTCGACGACGAGGGAGAACGACAGCCGATGTTGCACGTTTCGCGGCCACTCCGGGAGATAAGGAGACCACCTTCGAACTACCGAGAAGCTCTCGATGCCACGGTAGATAACCGGTCGCGGACGGTCGTCATCGCGAGCGCGGGCGGGTGGCCCCCGTGGCTGATTACGACGGCTGAGAGTGCTCGCGGCGATCGAACGGGCTCCGGTACGGTTAAAAGGAAAGTCGTGAGATCCGAGGAGATCCGTATTTAATGCGTAAAGCAGACGGAATGAAATAATTGCTTGCGATTATTTATGGCCGGCGCATTACGGAAGCCGCGATTCAACGTTGACTCTCCCGCGACTCTCCACAGAACACACGCGTTTCACTTCTAACAAGGAAAGGCTATGAACTGTTCCTCACCGATTTCAAACTTGCCAGGTATGTAAAGTGTTCTCTCCTGAGTATAATAGTATATCCCCTTTTGGGGGCAGACGATAAACTACTTTCGAGATAAATGAGATTAAAGTTTATCGATACACCGAAAAATATTCTACTCTAAAATAAGCGCTAAGAGGATCTTCTTATTGTTAGTTTAAGAGGAGAATCTGTTAAACAGTATATCCTCTAAAAAGATATTCTTAGCATGTAAGAATATTCTTACATGTTAAAATTCTCCTCTTAAACTAAGAGGAGATATTCTTACACACTGAGAAAAAAATGTATGATATTTGGAACTATAATGACATAGTAAATGATTATTAGTTAGGAATATCATTTTTATAGTAAATGTTACCATTTATGTTGGTGACAATTATGATATAGGTATATAAGTGACCCATGTAAAATTTTTACCAATAATTATAATCATCTGAAGTAAAAATATAGTAAGATAGAATATATGGAATGGGTAAGAGAAATTAACCATTTTACATAGTCAATACAATTGGAATATTTGGCAAATATTGGTACAGGTAACTATAGTCTTAGCTTGCTTTACTATACACATGGTAATAATATAATAACAAAGCAAATATGACTATATAATTTCTGTTCACTCTGCTATATTTTGCATGTTTAAATGAACTATAAAAATATGTTTGAGGCCAAAACTCACTATAAAATATAGTGAGATTATTGTTATTCCGACTATTTTTTTCTCTCAGTGCATATTAAGATTCTCCTCTTAAACTAAGAAGATCCTCTTGGCGCTTATTTTAGAAGAGAATACAATTTTTTTCAGTGTATGTTTAAATATAATTTATTGCGACGATACGATTGCGATATTTTATAGTGAGTTTTGGAATCAAACATATTTTTATAGTTCATTTAAACATGCAAAATATAACAGAGTGAACACAGATTTATATTTCTTTTGTTATTATTACTATGTGTATAGTAAAGCATGCTAAGAATATAGTTACTTGTACCAATATTTGCATATTCCAATTGTATTCACTATATAAAATAGTTAATTTCTCTTACCCATTCCATATATTCTAGCTTACTATATTTTTTACTTCAAATGAATATAATTATTGGTAAAAATTTTACATGGGTCACTTATACTATGCCTATATTGTAATTGTCAACAACATAAACGGTAATACTTATCATAAAAATGATATTCCTAACTAATAATCATTTACTATGTCATTACAGTTCCAAATATCATACATTTTTCTCTCACTGTTTCCTTGTAAACCCCACGCGGATTGTACGCGCGCGGCGCGCGTTCCAGCTCCGGAAAAGCACTTATTTGAGATTCGAGAGAGAATTCAGTGGAGTAAAGAAAAGAGAAAAGAGAAAAATGACGAACGCGGCAATCCGTTCCACCCGCGGCCGCCTTCAGGAATTTCCTACGCTTGGTTTGCCTGGGAGAAATCCCCGGCAACACCCCGGTGTATCGAATTCCTTCGTCGGCGATCAGCGAGCGTGTCGTCGCAGAATCGCGCGGCGGGAATCCGCTCGTACCTGCGCGACGACTTTTCCGCGCGTATACGCGCTGTGGGAATGCTCGCGGTGCGTGCAACCGCGGCGGCGACGAGCGAGACGACGTGCGATCGTACCTGCGATGCGTGCGACCGCGTGTTCTCGCATCATCGCAGGTACGAGCGACGCGCAGGTGGATCGCCCGGCATCCGTCCGCACCACTCTCTCACTCTCTCTTTTTCTCGCTTGCTCTCTCGATCGGATGTCCGCTTCGATAGGTTTCACGGATGGTCCGCGCCCGTACACTATGTTCCACCGAGCAGAACCGAGCGTATTGCAACTCACTGTCATTTCTGTGCCCGGGAAGCAGAAGGGAGTCGGTCTAAAATTATCGGTTCTGACATATTTATATCGTTACGTTTGAGAAAACGAAGTTCCACCGCGAGTTGTGGAACGAAGAAAGTTCTCCAGCTGGAGAACTCAAATACAAGTATCAGAGAGCTATATGAACTTACGTATAAAGAGATTCGTGTATGATTTTGTATATATCAAATATTTTGTCTTTTTAAAATAATATTTTTAAATAAACGCTAAAGTGTCTCTTAGCGTTTTCCACTGGGAAAACTGCTGCAACACTGGTGCACACTGAGTGCAATTTCATTGTTCCAATGTGAAAATCAAGTTACACATTTTCAGTGTTTAATGTTCTACTGGCAAAAATTTGTCAAATTAAACACAGTAGAACATTAAACACTGAAAATATGTGAAATGATTTTTATATTGGAACAATGAAATTGCACTCGGTGTGCACCAGTGTTGCACTAGTTTTTCCAGTGGGAAACGCTATCTGTGTTATTTTATGATTCTAAACGTTAAAATTTTATTAGCATGTCACTGGAAAATTATTGGAAGTCTTGTGCGAAATCTTATTTTTCTTTCTCAAGATAAGTTGACATGAGATCGCGCCGTGTCGCGTCTCCCACAAAGCAAATAAGCGAGGCAGATATCTCGACGATCGTGGATAGGAGTGCGTCGTTAAATATTGCCTAACGTCCTTTAGATGAACCTTTCGATCGCAGAACGCTTCCTTCTTCGCAGCGAGCTCGTCACTAATTAATTAATTCATGGCATGGATTTCTTGCACCGTGCGAAGGGAAACGCAATCACCGGTAGGTATTCAATGAAGAAATCGCGGGCGACGCCACGGCGCGGCGCCGCGACGTCCTTTCGCACGTATTTCTCGATAACCCGAGCGCACCCAGTTATCCCATAATTTCTTAAAACGCCGCGTGTGCGTGCGCGGAACGCGCTGCCGAACTAGTTATGTAAATGCACGCTGCGCGTTCTCGATGCGATCTACGAGCGATCGGAATGTCCGTTTCAGAATGCATCCGTGAATTGCATTCTTCCATAATCCTTAAACACAAACGTCAGATTACGAGATGTCGGCGTTCTTTCGGCGATTGGCTGGGAGCAGTCGACAAGAACGGATCGTGCAAACATTCGCGTTGATACGCGGTGTTACAATGTTAGTCGGCAAAAATTATTTAAATGCTAGTACTACAGAAGCAATCAAGATAATTTGCATTTTTTTATCAAATTTATAATTATACATTTTCCGAGATTTTCCGTGACTTTTGTTGCAATATGTAAATGATTAAATTGATCAATTTACTTTTCTCCTTCATCCCTTTAAAAAAATATATATACATATAGCATATATTTATATATAGTAGATATAAATAGATATATATACGTTAAGTCGGTAGTTCTAGTATTAATAATTAATTTGAAAAATCCAAATTATTATTTTTAGTAGTCTGTTAAAAAGGAAATTATGGAATTTTAATCAATGTATTTTCTTCTAAATCATCGAATTGTACTATTATGGAGTAGTCCACGCTCTTGAGAATTGTTTCTTCTGATATACATTAACCGTCGATAGTTCTAGTGTTAATAATTAATTTGAAAAATCCAAGTCATTATTTTTAGTAGCCAGTATGCGTTAGAAAGGAAATTATGGGATTTCAATCAATATTCTTTCTTCTAGATAATCGAATTATGCTATTATAGAGTAATCCACGCTCTCGGGAACTATTTTTTCTACAGCGACGCGATGCGCAACGTGAACAACTTTTCTCCGATGTCGCCGCGAAAATCGTAAAAATAAGCCGCGTAAAATCCGCACTAACCACGCTCGTCGTTGTCTTCGGACTCTCGTAAAATTAATGCATAGAATTAAGCATGAATTTTTGAAGCGAAAGAAGATTAGACGGGCGGAGAAGCATCGTGGAAAGTACAGTGAATTTTTCACGGGATCGTGCGAGATAAAAATGCGTCATGATGTATCCGCTCTTTTACGACGCTACTATCGCGCGCACACGTGAGATAACATGCGACTTTAGCCGTCGGGAGTTATCGCTGCCATATGATGAGACGATGTCCTTAGAACCCGTCAAACAGAATTTTCCCGTTCTGATATTAAATCTCGAGAGAGATAGAGAAAGAGAGAGAGAGAGACAGAGAGAGAGGAGTAATTTTGAAGAGATTACTAAAATAGAATAATTAAAACGATACATCTTTGTACATCGCGATAAATTTCATAGTCAATAATAAAAGGCTGACATTTCCGCACAACTTACGTTAGTACATGTAACTTGAAAATCATATTTTTGAAACAATTATATTAACTTCTTCAATTTTTCAGGTATCATCTAAAATTCGCGAATGTTAAATTCTCGACAAAAGTTTTGGATGGAATTTTCTAAGTTTCCAACAATTTCCCTGTAAGAACTTAGAAAATTCCGTCCAAAACCTGAGTATTAAGATAATCGTCAGAACTCTTGAAGATTTATACAGAAGAAGAAAAGACTGAAGAGAGGAGAAGACTTGAAAGAAAGAGGTTTAACTTTCACATCCATATTTATCTACATCAACCCTCACTTCTATATGAAATATTCAAACCGTATATGTATCTCTGCTGGTTATTAGGGTAGTAATAAAAAAGACCTAGGCAATAAGACTTTTCATAATTACGGGAGTTTCCACGGTGGTGAGAAAAGCTATTCGCATTTTTTCCCCCGAGTACCTCGAGCGTGAACGCACAATCCGCATAAAGACATGGAGCATGGAATATTGCTTTACCGCTCTCGCGAAACTAACACTACCCGCATTTATAATGGTCGTTGCCGTGGAAAGCGTTTTTCCGTTGGTTTCCGCTCGTTGATTGGGCTCACGCCTCCTTATATGCACTGGGAAATTCATTATTTTTTAAACTATTCCCTGCGAGGATGGATACAAGCACGTCGCCGTATTTAGGACGTCGGCAATACTAACAATAAGCGGCTTCAACATACTTCAGGCAATACTTCAGAAAACGCATAGGATCACAATTCAAAAAAGCTCTTCGCAATTTCTAACTCTTATATGCCTACAAAAGCTATTCATATTAACACATTCGCAACCGCTGACGTAAATTTACGTCATTTGAAAAATAGCTGGTTGCCGTTGACGTAATTTTACGTCATTTTATATTTATGATGACTTTATGATTTGTATTTATGATTACAGCAGTTAACAATAAATTGATTTCAAGTTCTTTAAAAAAAAAAGATAAACTTAAAAAAAACAAAAAAGAGATATTTAAAATTTTTTTATGTAAAAATATTTCATTATTTAAAAAAAATATATATTTAATAAATTTATAAATATATTTAATAAAGTTTTTTTAAATTTTAATATTCTTATATTTATAAATTTGAAATTTTTTCTATTTAGATTTGTAACGTGAAAATTTCTTTCAATTTCAGACAAGTGGTTACAAGTATGATATTATGAAGCAATTTTTGTCATTTTCATTTTCATTTTAATATCAGAACCTTGCGGCATCCTACAGATTTTTGTAAATTGCGCGCGGCATCCAGCTACAGGTCACGCGTTAAAATCGCTGGCTGTGATTGTGTTAATAATTTTTACATCGTTGCTATTGTGGTAAAATCGTTTGTTTGGACATAATCCGAAAAAACTGAAAGAGGTGGACGGTAACTCTTTAACCGTCCTGTACAGCAATTTCGCGAGGCAATTACTCCAAGTGGCATGTGTCCGGGGTGACGGCCAAAACTTGATACACATTACAAAAAGATTAACCGCAGCGCTGGCTGCCAGCGGCACGCATCCTCGGCGAGTTTCTGGCGGGAAAGAAATTCCTAGCTCGGCGAACATTAATTTCGCGGCCGGTTTTTGCCAGGCCGGCGAGCGGCGCGGCGCGTTGCCGTTCTCCCCGCCGACGTAATAACCATTAATGCCCTGGATACGCTCGGAAAAGTCCCTTTTTCCTTCTCTATCAGCCACGCGGCGAAGATACGAGGCCGGCTCGCGTTTTTCGCGTGAAATCCCGAGCGTGAAAATCTCTGGCCAGAGGAAGCGGCCGAGATACGATAGCAAGAAATGTTCTGCTATCGCGACTAGGAACTCTCGCGACTGGATTATCACGTATGAGAACGAGAATGGACGCTAATTGTTTCCTGAAGAGAATAAAGTAGCACGCAGCCGCGCGCTGAACTTCCCGCCGGCGAATGTTGATTATCGCGAGGAGATTATGCGTGAGCGGGCACCGATAAACAACCGCCGCCAATAAACAACCGAGTGCGGAGCTTTTTAATTGTGACACAGCTACACGCGGTAAGCTCGCCGATCTCAAGTTGTGATCGTCAAACGATGCGACCGCGGTTTTCCAGCGGGGTTCGCCGGTCTTAATAAGGGTTATCGAACTTCCTTCGGGAGTCCGAATTAACGAGTGATGCGATATTTCAGATAGAGCAATTAATTGTACCTAATTGTTTGGTTAACGAGGACTCGGCGCGCTGTGACACAACACGCCGCGATCTCTTGGCAAACGAGAGATAAACTCTCTACACTGTTAAATTTCTAGTGTTAAACTGAACCAAATTTGAGTCATTTATAACCATTCCTATAGGTCGCCACTGATCCTATCCAATATGTAGTTAATTTTACTAGAACAATTAGATTACGGTTGCTTTTTAAGCACATATTTTGTGTTAAAATAATAAATTTTGACCCATGTAAAAGTTAAAAATGACCAAATAATTTAACATATGTAATAAATTGTAAGACGACCCAACTGGCAAGAGATGGTATTCTATTTATCACTATATCAACCATATGGATTGTGGTCCTCTACGAGTAACAAATTTAATATTAATAATGCTAAAGCATCTATAAGATTCTCCCCCCCTCCCCCCAACCCCCTCCCATTGGAAAATTAAAGTTTCAAATAATTTAACCCAAGAAATTGGTTTAATGTATTCAAATTTGGTAAACAGCAACTGGCCAACAGTATATTTCAAATCAAAAAATATAATACTTGTATTATATTTAAGTAATAAAAGTATAATATTAAGTAATTTTAAGTATTTAATTAAGTAATTTAAGATAAGTAACTTAATTATTATTTAAGTAATAAAAATATAATACTTGTATTATATTTTTTGATTTGAAATATCCTGTTGGCCAGTTGCTGTCGACCAAATTTGAATACATTGTTGAATATTACTGGCGGTCTAACTATTTGTTAAAATTGGTTTAAGTTTAATCCTTTAATATCTAACAGTGTATGTTTTCGCGTGATTGTAATTACTTCACACATTATCGGGATTGTAATTGCACTTATGAAAACACAAGCGCATTTAGATATTCGAAACATTATTAAGTTACTTATTGTATAATGTTATATTGTTACTTAGGCACACGTAAGGGGTGAATTATAGCTATATCTGATAGCGCCGTTAAGAGATACATGAAAATTCTAATTCATGCATAAAACATACAATAACAAATTGCGGCGTTATAACAGCAAACGCCGGGAGTGTGCGTGTGCGAGCGTGGCTGATTACAGAATCGCAATTCTCTCCTTCCTCGATTTATACCTTCCCTGCACCCGTGGCAGCAGCAGCACGTAATGCTCGTAACGCAACGTTCCTGGCGCGATGCGCGAGCGCATCGAGGCGGAGCGTCCGGTCGCGGATTAATTGGCGTAATGCGATTCAAATTTGCGATCCAATTAAAAATTATAATTCTCCCATTGTGCGGACGTGAAACATGCAAAGCGGAATTACGTTGCGGTTGTAAATACGCGCGGGGGCCCCGCGTTATAACGGGCGAGGGAGGAAGCGGAACGTGTATCTCGCGTGCGTACGGGCGCCGATAGAATTCCTCTTTGACCCGCGATTTCTCTTATTGTTAGATGCTATAATTTGGTTCTCATCACTTTCGCAAACAGACGCGTTAGGATTGTGCGAATAGACCGCTCTTGATTATCCCCAATTAATATTTATTAGCGAACTCGGACTCGCAATGTTGGCTCAATATTGGCGAGACTCGAGTACAACGGCTCTCGTTGTTTCGCGGTATTTGCCGTAGTGTCCGTTTCCCGACGTGGACGACGTAACGAGACGTCCGATAATATACCGCATTACTCAATACAGGGAATCGGAAATCGAGTGGCGCGCGAGGGACTGGTTCCAGAAGTCGGTTCGTGTACGCATACGTGTTAGCGTGCGCGAATTCAAGGACGTCGGCGCGTTTCGCATACCGGCTAATTACGCGCCCGTCCCACGGACGATGCGACGCACCTCCGAGCGTGCGTGCACGCACGACGATCCATTGCCAGCCGAGTGAGAAAGAGAGAGAGAATGAGAGAGAGCGCAGTCAGGACAACCCTTGTCGACGACGACAGAAGACAAAGGACGCGAATATTTGCGACGCGACAACGAAACGGACGCGAAGTCGACAGTTTCACAATCCCTACTCCCGCTATCGCATTCCTGCATCCTGCATGCGTGAATCTACGATTGCGCGAGGCTCAAAAGTCCATTTATGTGTATTCTGGCAACCAGAAGAAGAGACAAAGCGTTGAAAAAAATTTGGAAAAAATTTGAAAGAGATGCTTTTAGAGATATATGCATTTTCTTTGGCTTGATAGACATGAGATATTTTGGAGTCAAATCCTATGTTTTCTATATTTTTATAAATACACGGAAAAAACGATAAGGTTGCCACAACCTCAATAATAGTAATATTTGGTACAGCCACGTCCTGTGGTTGTCACATTCACATTGATGTGAAGGCAACTATATGCATTTGGTACAGCAAACATAGTGAATGTTGAGACAAATATATATAGATGCACTACACAAAACAATGTGAATGTGACAACCACAGGACGTGGCTGAACCAAATATTACTATTATTGTGGTTGTGGCAACCTTATCGTTCTTTCGGTGTACGTTCGTAATCAGGGTGTTCACTTAAATCATGTAAAAAAATTCCCGGATTTTCTAGGTATTTTTATTAAAAATTCCAGGTAAGATTTAGAGAATTTTTAAATGCAATTTTGAAATGAATTTATTTTATTATATGCCCTTTTTAATGTTTCTTCCTCTTATAATTTTCCACGAGACTATACCTGTCTTTTTCTACAATTAGAGCCGCTAAACCTATAATATATTTAGAAGATTCGCTATATTAATATAGTAATAGTGAACTCTTTTCTGTATTGTCTTCTGTTACCTTCATTTTTTTAATTTTTTAAAAATCTCGCGAATTACACGAAAATGTACGTGAATATACATGGATGTGTATGCCAAATTTATTGCTAATCCATTATCTCGACATTCTGCAATATAAAAAAAAAATTTTTTTTAAACATTTTTTTCAGAAAGAGACAGAATTTAAATTTGAAAATAAAATTCCAAAAATTTCCTTGAGTGCTAATAAAATTCCATGAAAATTCCCTGATGTTCAAAGGAAATTTTAAAAAAAATCCCTGAAAATTCCAGATTTTTTCAGGTAGTAAACACAAGGGGTTATTTTCACTTAGCGAATCACTGGTACACCTTGTTTGAAATCATTGAAATTGACTCGGAAATTGCTTGGAATCAGTTGAAATCACTTGTGAAATCATTTGAATTCAGTTGGTCATATGAAATCACATGAAATCGGATGAAATCAGTTGAAATCAATTGAAATCACTTGAAAAATCACTTGAAATCAGTTGAAGTCACTTGAGAAATCACTTGAAATCATTTGAAGTCACTTGTAAAATTACTGTAAAATCACTTATTCATGTTTTTGAGGTTTGGACAAGGGGTTATTCACTTAGCGAATCACTGGTACACCTTGTGTTTGAAATCATTGAAAATAACTCGGAAATCGCTTGGAATCAGTTGAAATCACTTGTGAAATTATTTGAATTCAGTTGGTTGTATGAAATCACATGAAATCGGATGAAATCAGTTGAAATCAGTTGAGAAATCACTTGAAATCAGTTGAAATCAGTAATCATTTGTAATCTGTGGTACACCCAAAAGACAAGTGAATAACCCCTTGAGTAAACACCCTGGTATTACGGCTGACAGCACCTCGAACTGAAAATTTACCGAGAACCCGATACGATAAAGTAACAAATGTTTCTAATATCCTCGAGCGTGCATGGCCCGTGCACGATGTATATCAAAACGTGCGCGGGGCGCAATGCTGCGCCGTAAAGTCAGTGGCGCGTCAAACGCGCCTCTCTCTCTCTCTCTCTCTCTCTCTCTTCTCGTAAAAAGAAGAGCACGCAACCGGATAATGATTATCGTAGACAATAAAAGGCCGCGCGCGGTAACGCGGGCGGTGAGCTCGCGCGTAACGACGAACGCGGCGTTTATCGGCAAAGTGCATTTCGAAGTAGCGTTCGCCCGACGATAAGTCCGCTACATCATTCTGACACGTGGGAAAAGACAATTAATTGCACGCGCGCCCGCCGCGTGCTATCTCGCGGGCCCTTAAACGCGATACCGTAACCCCCCTTCTTCCCTTCGCCAAGAAGCGAACTTAATATCCCGCAGCGCGGGATGCAAGGCGGAGGAATCGCGAGGCGCGCTCGTGCTCCGACGATATTATCTGACGGAACAACGAGATTGGCTGCTGCGTTACTTACGCCCGGGATTACTTTGTCAAAACCTTAACAGCGAATACCGTATTTATCTAATGCGTACAGTTGCATGAATAAATTGGGTTAATAACGCAACACGCAGTCGCGAATTAATCGCCATTATCTGTGCAAGCTCGACTAGCACGAAACGCATAATTAGCCGAGTAATTAGGTGTATCTAATTTCCCCTAACCGTATGTGATGTTAATCGTTCCTGTACAATCGGCGCCCGGTATTGTGCTCTAAATACTTGGATAACGTTAATCGAAGCGATAGTGCCAATGATGTTCGCTCGGTGAACCGACGGTGAACTAGCGCGCGAACATTCGCGAGTTAACGAGACCTCAGATTAAAGTCGCCTTCGCGTGTATGCGCGGCTGTCAATTAATACGGGGGACAGATGTGGCGTGTATCCTCGGCTACATCGGTTTCCACGAAGCGCCCGTAATCGCCGGGACTGCGTGAGGGAAAAAGGGATCTAGGACGACGAACCCGCCGCGCGCGCGAGCGACCGGTCGGTCCCACCGCGACGCTCGACTTATTGGTCGCCAGCCGCATCACATCCCGTAATGGGCGAAGCTAAGCCGCTTGTTTTCCAGCGGCCAGCGTGACGATCCCACATCGGACCACGGAAAAACGCCGGTCATGCCGCGAGGCGTTTTATGGTTTCCCGAACGATCTCGCGAGACGTCTCCTCTCTCGCTTTATGCTAAGTCCGGAATGTGCGCGAAGTGCAAACAGACTCTTCATTAAGAAGCGACAGAATTGGTTCCTTACCCCGTTCGATATGCCTTAGAACTCGGCACGGAAATGAGCATTATTTTTTCTTCTCGTGCAATAACTATATCAAATTTCTTTTTATACACTGAAAAAAAAATTCTTGGTAAACTTGTGAGATGCATTTAGTAATACTTTTTTTGAAGTATTTGATTATTATTACCGATTATATAATAATAATAACAAAATATTTTGTAATAATTATAAGCGCATTTGTAATAATTATAAAAGAGTAAATTTTG
>NJRQ01000264.1:115810-133821 GCA_003063805.1 Aphaenogaster ashmeadi | reverse complement strand
AAATATATTCGTCTTGATTGAAGACTTTTTTTTCTGTGTGTGGATAAAGTTGGACACATCAAAAAGAAGGTCTTAATTACAGTCACCTAACCAATGATTGTACGTTTGACGAGATACGCTCTTCTCCGAATACACAAGAGGTAAAAAAAGTTTGTAAAAGTATTATTTTAATTCATTTTATTATTTGATTATTGTAAAATTATTTTGTAAAAAAATTTTTATTTCTTTTCTTTTAAAACTTCTATTTATAAATTTCTCTTATGTTAAGATAAGCATCCATTTATGAAACAAATAAAAAATTCTTGCATAAGAATTCTAATTATATTATATCTCTCTTGAATATTTTATCTACGTCTATATATACTTTAATATTAAATGTTTGAAGAGGATTATAAAGAGGCTTCGACCGATAATAAATAATATTCCTTCAGCAATCAAGGCTTATCAATCGCGGTTTCGAATATTAGATCGAATGAGAACTTCCGCCCTAAGCGGAAGTCGTATAAATGTTTCGATAAGATCAATCGATTCTTCCTCACACAAGAGTGCCATTCATATACATAACGCGCGATAAAAACGTAGATAAAAAGTTTTCGTCTCTTGATTGCGAGTTATGAAGCATAAAATATTATCGATCTATCACGCGGTATTAATGCGTTTGTCATATATAACAATAAAAAATTCGCATAAAAACAAAGAAGTTTCTATTCTATATTATAGATAGCAAGAAATAATCGGGCGAAAGATTTAAAGAAATGCACAGTTATAATTGTTTAATATAACTATATTATTGCGGTGAGAAATTCGTAAAAGTATTTGACTCCTTTTTAGAATATAAAAACCTAAATTCTTAAATTCTTACTAAAAAAAAATTAATGATTCTTTCACAATCTTAATTTTCTCTTCAAGAAAAGGATACGCTTTTTTGATATAACACACGTCTGTGTGCGTGCGATTCAGTTCGATAAAGTCATACACACGAAGGTTACTACGCACTAAATACTTAATATGTGCTTCTTGAAATGCTCTCTCGCAGAACCGTCATTCTGATGATAGTGACTTCCGCGGAATGTCGCTTCGGAATTATGATCGTAGCAGACGGGGAGAGAGGAACGCGCGCGCGTGCATCATTATCTCCGTAACTTCTTATTCGGTTAATTGCTGGCTGCGTTTCTCGGTGTGCAGGTGCATACAGAGACAATGAGGTCGTTGACCTGATACCGCCGTTGTTGCATAACGAGCCTTTTTACCGCGTGACCCACGCATGCACACGGGGGTGTCATCCCCTCCGCGACGACGCCCGCCGCGTCCGCGGATGTGTTAAGAACGGGGACCGAGGGACACAGTGTAATTTAATTGTTGATTTAATTACAGCGTCTACCGCGCTGCTAAATTGCTTTAACGCCACAATGCTCAGCGCCTATGATAATTAAGTACCTACGTGCGCGATTTTATTGTTCCCTCTTCCTCTCGCGTCGTGAGACAATGCGGGGTGTCCCGAGAGTGCAAACTCCTTGGGATTCCCGATGTTATAGCTATTCCGTTTAATCTATTTCAATTATCTTCAAAACGGAAGTTTTACGTAACCAGGTACGCGTTCGGTGCTTCGGGATTCCTAAAGGAGAAAAGAAGGTGGTGGAATTTGAATCTTCCGTCGAGCTCGACGTGTTCTCAAGAGATTTTTAAAAGACCTCGCTGGTCGACCGTCTGTTGCTATTTAGGTTAAAATGGATCCCGCGATAACGTTGATGGAACTTCTACAAGGGTCTTTAAAGCTATTTAATACAATACTAAATGAGAAATATCTTGGAACTAGTATACTAGTGATAACAGACGTATGGACATAAAAACGCTTAAACAAATAAAAATGTCAAACTCGGGAATCTTCCTTTCGGCACGTATAGAATTCGAGTGCATAAACATTATATAATATTATTTCTTTTACAACACTTAGGCCCAGTTCCACAATCTCCAGTTAACTTAACCGGCCGGTTATTCCATTGGAATTGACCAATTGCATTTGTCGTTAAGCAAAATTAACAAAGATTGTGGAACTGGGCCTTATTACGAGCTTCCACCGGTGATAAATATAATTGAACAAATAAATTAATTGACTTTAAGGCTTAAAGTGCGCATGAGTAATGACGATTTTACGAAATCCGTGGCGGATAACTGAATTTCATGAATATTTGTGGTTGGACTTCTGTAAAATTATAAAGCGTAATATTTAATTTATACTACAAATCTACTAAAATGCAAATTAATCCTGTTGGAGAATTGTCTCGGAAGAGCATAAATTTGATTGTCTATGTAAAATTGCCAGGACGGAGATTGCAGCAAATTCGTATCTGACCGTGGAACAATGAATCCCAAAACTTTAATTTCTTAAGAAAAGCGCATACATACATTTAATCAAATTGAAACTTGTGCATAGAATAATGTAAATTCTAGATGTAGATTTATATGGTTTTTCTTTTAACAACTATAAATCATTTATACGATTTATAATTTGCAAGTTATAGCTTAGAAATTAGTTTAGAAATTACAGCGTTTGCTCCTTACATCTCTTTCCACGTTGCTGCATTATTTTCAAACAATTTATGTCGTTCTGCAATTTATAAAGCTTGCTGCGCGTAATTACGACATAAATACGTCAGAAACGACAATTTCGCGCTTACTTCCTTCTGCTTCTCGGGTGCGAAATTGCTCGAGCATTTGCAAAACGGAAGAACGCAGCCTGTCGTTCGTGACGTAGTATACAAACGTTTTACGCCCGTCAGCATTTATCGGCGTAAAATTATGGTGGCGTGTACGCCTGCGAAAAAAATCATGAGAAGGTTACGAGAGAAAGAGAAAGAGAGAGAGATTTGTAATACCGTAAAATAGAATTGTTGTACGGTACTTAAAACAGATCACGAATGTAATTCTTGGAACAGGAAGTAAAGTCACTACGAGAATTTCTCTTTTATTGCGTATTTTTCCCCCTCGTTGCGCTCTGCAATTCTCTTTCTCTCTTCGCGGAATGACGAGAGCTCGCGTAATCATGCTGTACTTCAATCTTTTCGTCCCCAAAAATCTATCTTTCTAAATAATAAATATACAGATAAAGAGATAAGAATGATATCCGAAGCGTGTGATTTTTGATTCGCGTGTATATTCACGATAACGGAAGGGGGAAATAAGTAACGAAACGGAATCCACGATGCGGAGTGCTTGCTCCGTTCGTCCACGTTAGAAGACCGCTACGACGTTATGGTGTTTGCCCGGTGTTTTAGAGATAAGCTCAGACCAGATAAAAGATACGGCACCTCGGAACCAGTCTGTTCCACACCCGTCGCTTGAATAAAACGGTCGCCCGCTATACTAAAGCCGAGTGATACCGGCCGTTTACGGTCGTGCTCGCGTCTAGCTCGGCTCCCTTGTTTAGCCTGATCCTCGTCTGGAGATCATCCAATGCACGGGCCTCTGTACATTGGATGATCTCCATCCGAGACGCCCAGACTTCCAAACTGCAAAAACTGGCTAGCAACGGATTTCCGAGTCACATCGAGTAAAAGAGAGAGAGGCAAAAAGAGAAATGTAATGCCTGTCGAATCAAATACGTAAATTAAAATTATCTTATTGATTTAATAAATTAAACGATGTCTTCTTGCTGTACACATGTTTGTGATTATAGCTTGGAAAATTACGTGCTTATCTTGTTGTCGAATGTAAAAAAGACATCCGATAATCCCGGGTCACTTCGACAAATTACCCACGGTCTGGCTGACAATAAACGTCGCTCGCTCGCGTGTCCCCCGAATATGCGTACCGTTCCTGGCGTATGGGGGCCGAAATGAAATTAAGAGCGGCGATTACGGGAGATAATGACTCGGGCGGTATAAGTGGCGTTTCGCCGCGGGGCAAGCGGATCCTGTTGATGGACGAGCCTTCCTCCCTCGGCCCATCTCGCGCATCTCGTCGTCGTTTGTTGCATCCGCGCTTCGAAACCGCCCCGCCGTACGGGATCGTTACTTGGAAACGATCAGCCCGTAACTGGACCTAACTCGCACCCGAGGGATCGAAAGAACGCGACCCACTCTCCCGACCGGGCGATCTCGCGCGATAATCCCGGCCGAAAAATTCAGTGGCCCCCTCGATGAATCTTCGATTTTATCGCGCGAGGGAAAAAACAACCTAAGCTCCATTTAACGCAGAGAGCGTGGCGAGATCGATACAGTCGATAATTTGTAAGGTTAATCGAAAGTATCGAAGGAAGAGCGCTGGATGGACAACGGCGCAATTAACGTCCGGCTGACGCAAGTAATCGAGGCATAGTAATTGCGAGATCACACATCGAGGAAGGGCCGCGAGATTCGTGTGTCCCTTCCTGGTTCGCGAACACTTTAGGGAAATCGGTGACGCTCAATTATTGTGCGATTTCAATTAAACTGAAAGTGACAGATGCCGGCACAACAGCCACGTGAATATTAGCATATTCATTAACAAACGCGCCCGAGCGCGGCGGGAAAGAATGAGAGCATATGTCGATCATAGCATGCGGGGGTATTCGCGTGTTTCCGACATATGCGCCGCTCGTCCCTTTCTGTCGGATCCTCCTTTCGATTTCGTTCTTGAATGGAACGGTTCTTTGTTCAGAGGGATTCGGACGGCGAGCGGAACTGACACGATTATTTTACGACTCTGTGAACGACCCTCGTTGTACGTGACGTACCTCATTCTGTGAACTTTTACGAGTACAACGTGGCAGTCTACTCCAAAAAATAAAACTGGCAAAATAAATGATAGTCAGATAGTCAAAGCTCTTCCAAAGTTATAAGATTATTATTAGCAGTTATATTAGGAATTTATATTATCTTACTCAATTAATTGAATATATTGAAGCTCCGTTTATTATTGCCGATTCTACTTTCTTTATCGCTACAGGATTCCTTGAGCTACATATAATTATAACTTCATTTTTCTATTTTGCTTTATTCGAAGCTTAATAATATTCTCAATTCAAAGTTTAATAATGTTCAAAAACATATTTGTTTTATTATTTATTTTGCGCTCTTATAACATTCTACAATTTTGATCAGATCTCATATGATTTGAGGAGACTCGGGGAATTTCTAATTGATTGATTCCGGTTGATAAGATGATACTCTTTCCTCGCAAGTTCTAAAATGCCATTACGGATCGCCATTAATGATCTTTTTTTCAGCTGAATTTCGGCAAAATAAAATATTCTCTATTGCCGAGCGATCGGGCAGAAGTAACGGCTGTTTGTCGTTCGGTAATGTTCGGTAAAACGGCTATCGGTAATGTCTCGGAGGCGTCGGGGGGCCGAAGGAGTGTTTTCGTTGCTGACGCGACGATGCACAGCGCACGTGTGCGTGTTTATTTCGAGTGAAGATTAAGAGACCGGTCCCGTACTCTACGTGGCCAGTTGAACGGGCCACCGCGGCCACGGCAACTTGGCTATATGTTGTTTTTAACGGTCAAACTATAAATATACGACCGGCCCGTCGTATGCACGGACAACCGCGACGAGAGCCTTTGCCGAAAAAATCGCCGCGAAAATATCCCGAGATATTTGCCTTATAAGGAGAATCCGACCGAAAAAGAAAATTAGAATGAGAGTGACCAAAAGTTTGATTGAACAGTTCTTAAAACTGTCATAAGAACTGTTGCAAGAAGTCCAATAAATATCCAAGGGTTAACTATTCCTTCCTCTTTGTTCGGTATTGTCCATTCATTCGTACCGTTAAAATTTTTTTACTAGTGTTTCATTTTCAGGAAAATTTTGGATGGTCAAAGAGATAAATCTTGATATATATAGAAGAGATATCGGTGCACATTTTTCCAAACGGTTCAACATTGATTTAACCCTTTGCGGCACGGTGGCATTGTACAATGCCACCTTTTTATATTCGCTTTTTTACCTTTTTTACATACTTTCTAATGTATTATGACCATTATGTAATACCAAGTTTCATAAAAATCGTTCGAAAGGAAAAATGTATGCTTCAAAGGGTTAACATCAACGCGACCTTAATTCAAATATGCACTCCGTTACTCAATACTCAAAGCGTACTCAAGCACGTACTTTATTACATACGAGATCATCTTTCCGCGGGCGGTTCCTAGAATCGACGGTCCAGATGCGATAAAGTAAATACCGCGCGCGCACGAACGAAAGTGAGGAAAAACGAAAAAGGGAGAGAGAGAGAGAGAAACGGGAAGAAAGTTGACACCCAGCTGCATAATTGAGCGGCGGGTCTCACGATGTCAGCGCATGCGATAATGCACTCGGTCCACTCACTTTGTCTTGTAATTCTAAACCCATTTGAGTCCCGGGCGAGCGATACCACGCGAACGTACGATACCCGCGCGGTCGTCTCCGTATTGCGCGGCCGGACGAGATATAGCCAATGGTGTGTATGAATAGCATATTTCTCTCCTTAGTAGTATATTCTGCGGCGTATAAACTCGGAGGTATAAGAGCGACTCCGAAGGCTAAGGGACTACTAAAGCCGCGCTGCAAATATACATTATGCAGAGAATACGTCGTTTTTTTTTTCCTTTCTTTCCTACATGCAGTTTACATAATGACTCGCTTCAGGGTCACGCGGGGATTTTTAAGTTAACTCACCCGAGTTCATCGCGAGTACAAACCTCACCCGGGATCTCCGCGTAATTTTTTTAACCCCTTACCGTTACCTCTCGTGATTTAACGAGTAGGCGTTCCTCCCCGATTCTCAGTGCTAAATTATTCGTAAATTGCATATTTAGCAATGGACAGTTACTTAAACTTCTTCAACGATACGTTACGTTAAATATTAAATATATCATGAAGAAGCCTAATCAATTCATTTCGAACTTTGAATTCCGAATAAGACGACGCAGCGGGCGAAACGAAGCGTGTCTAAACTTCTAAAACGGAACAAAATCATCATCAGGGATGATTTACGAGGGTAGCGGAAAGCAACGAGCACGTCACCAGGAAGTACGGTCGCGGTATGTACGCAGACATCGATCACCGCGCGGTTCGGCGTCAAAACATTGTTGTACGGAGACGTACAACAATGTTTAGTGGAGACGTGTTGGTCGACGTTTGCTTCGACATTAACGGGCCACGATCGACGAAACAATGCGACGAGCACTCCCGGCTTGGGCATCGTGCACGTTCATGCGCTTCTCGGAAGTGCTTGATCGGCTGTGCACTTTCTTCGCCGTGGCGGCGATGTGGCACACGCGTGTTGTCGGTGGGTCTGACACGAGTACACGTCCGACAAAGGCGGCCCCAGCCGGCGCCGATCGTTGCCCGAGACATTTTCAGCGCGTAAATCGCGCGCCGACGTTTAATGTCACGCTGCCGTAATGTCAGGATCGTGTCGAGGAATCGGGTCGAAAAAGCGGATCTTCGTCGCGGGGGTGCCGTGAGCCTCGACGTGGCGTGTAAATCATAATGAAACTCGCGCGGCTCGGCAACACGGACTTTAACGGGATTAATTAGGTGTTGTAATTAATAAACTTTGACAACAAGATTAATGAGACTCGGAAGAAATAGAAGATTACTTTCAAGCGAATGTAACATTCAAGCGGTACGGAGTACCGGTGCTTGGAAAAATTATGCTTTAATCTACACAAAGAAATGTTTTAACGTTTTAACTATTCGAAAAAAAATTACATTTGTAAGTGGTAAACTTTGACAACGAAATTAATAAGATTTGGAAGAAATAGAAAATTACTTTGTGAATGTAACATTAAGAAAACATTCCTTTCTTTATCCTGATTTCAAGAATTTAGAATAAATAAAATACTATTTTTAGTATACTATATTTAGTATAACTACCAGCATAGTTATACCAAATATAATATAAGTGTATACTTATATTTAAACTATTTTCATAGTATTTTTATACTATTTACTTGTTTTATACTACATTCTTTACTTATAAGTATACTATCTAGTATATACTTATATTTAGTATAACTATTTTTAGTTCTGCGATTTTTTTTACTAACGCGTTGGCTCCTAATTTTTCTCGATAGCTAGGCGTGTAATATTGGCCATACCATCTGTTCGTTTTTAAAGTGCGTGTCGACCACTCGACCGCCTTTCCACGTGCTCAAGTGCCGACTACCGGCGAACGCCGGCCGAGGAAGTCGACTTGCACAAACTAGCCGCGTTTAGCGCCGATCGATTCCTCCGTGTTGCAAAGAAATACGATGTATCCGAACGTTGACCCTGCACGACGACGCGAATCGAGAATCGCGAAGCGAGCTTGGCGCACGTCGCCGCTGCGTCGTCGATACGCACGCACGCACACTCTCGCGAGGACCCCACAACACCGGGATCTCGTCGTGCTAGTCGGTCATTACCCCCGCTCCCCGATGTGTGTATGTTAATTTTTACAGGCAGATATCCATCAAAGCCGCGCGCGGGGCCGCCGCGGTTTCCTCCTCTCGATCGGATCTTCGCCCGCAAGAAAAAGAGAAAAAGTAACGCAGAAGAAGTCGATCCCCATCAGGGACGAGTCTGAGACATCTCGCGGGGCGGTCTACGCTGACGACAGCGTAGCTCAGGAAGGAAAAGTTTAGAAGACTGCCGGGGAAGAATTTGGGATAATAATTAGGCCTCTCTTAATTGGACTTAATTACTGTGTAGGAAGTTGATGTTTCGAATCTCCCATAGAATTTCTCCTTAAAACGTTACGCGGAAACGGTTAGGTACGAAACAATTACCACGTTTAACAGCTAAACTCTCGGGTAAATTTCTCGCGGCTGCTTCTTTGAATTCGTTTATGATGCGAACGTACGGTACGTCGACCCGCCGTCGACTTACGCCGCGAACAATAACTTCGATCTCCGCGTGGAACGCGCCGGCGACGACGCGCGGCCCCGAGACGCGAGATCACCGGCATAGAACTCCGCTGCAATTTTAGCGTAAACGATAAATCCTCGGGGTTATGCATTCGAACGGGCGCGGACGACGTTTACGATACGGCGTTCGCGTCACGCGCGAAACAAAGCGGTCGCTTTTTAGGAATATGAGATCCGCGAGACGCGGCTCTGGAAATCTCCGCGAGAGAACGGCCGAAGCAGATGCTAAAGCGAAAGTGTTGCAGCAAATGGAGTATTTGCAGCATCTGCGGCACAGCTTCCCCTCTCTGTCCCCCTCCCCCCGCCCCACCCCACATACGCACAAATACTCCGTACCTATTTTTTATATTAAAAAGGAGCAATCCAGTTTTCCCTCGTTCTCCTTCTCTTCTCGCGCGGATACACGTACGACGGCCGAAGTCTATAATCGAACGAAGTGGTAAATAAGGGACAACGCGTAGGAAGGTAGGGCAATTACGAAATCGCTACCGCGACCGTCAATTTCAGATTCTCGTCGTGGCGGGACCACGTTATTACCTCGTCTCGAGAGACGCGCGAGCGAGAGCGACTCGGCCAGCTAGCCGGCCGACAAATATTTTTCTAATGCCCTTCTCGCGCAAGAAACGGGCTGCCCGTAGCGACAGGAAACGGCGGTCGGCGGATGCGATTAAATCCAGGAGTAAATAAATGGCGAACGATCGCTCGCTCTCGCTCGCCTTCTCCCCGTCGCGCTCTCTTTCTCTCGAAGGAGAGTGTTAAGAGGGGCCTCCCTGCTGGGAAATCGAGGGCCCCGCAGTGACGTATTTACGTAGTCTTCGGGCCCTAAGCCGTAACCCTTTTCCCGGGTCTCATTACTTATTTATACAGGGTGATTCCGTGTCACCGCGCATCTTTATTTGCGCTTTTAAATGCTTGGCGAAGAATAGATTATTTAGGACTATTTACATACGGTATTACTTAACGCTAGATACTGGTAAAAAATAATACTTCAGTTTGCCACGATTTTTCCTTTGTATAGCTTAATTCACCGAAGGACGAGTGTTATGCATTACTTGTTCTTTTTAAACGCAATCCGTGTAAAGCGCGTGTCACGCACGGCGCAAGCTACTTCTCATTAACTTCTTGTCGATGCAAATACGTTACTGCTAGTCATAATCGATGTTACGTGTCGCGTGTACATACAATTACCGCTGTTGGTTGTAATAAATGTACATATATTTTCAGCCGAGAATGTCGGCTGGTGTTTTCCACAGGCAAATGTTTATGCAGCCGCGCAAGGCGTTACGATTCATATATCTTCAAGTTATTTCGCGTAAATCCTTATTGTACGAATGGAAATACCAAGACTTTATTTTTACGGGGACGGTATAATATCCAGAGTAAAGTAGGAGATACACGTGAAAATAATTAGGTAATAGAAATAAATGTAGCACAGATAATAATAAACGATAACGACGTAAAAAATATCGTAAATTTGTATTAAGAATTCCAATCACACTTTTTAATAAAGTTGTGTTCTCGTTTGGTCGTTTTAACGATGGAAACATATCCCTAAAAAATATTAATCCTTCGTATAAAGTTTACAATTTTTAACAAGCATTTTCACGTTCGGAGAATCGTAGTAATTCACGCGAAACGGGAAGCTGTATGGAAAACTTCCTTTCCATGTCACGTCTAAGAAGACTCGTGAACCTTGAGACGTCATTTGAATACAATGCGGTTGCGGTTGCGATTGCACCTTCACTCCTGGCAGGGAAAGACTAACAGCAACACGAAGGAAGAAAAGGGTCTAGGTTAATCTGTTCTAAACAGAGCTAACAATGAAAATTACATGTTGAAAAATTCCAATGTCTTTAAATCCTGAAGAGATCCGATATCAATTTCGCGAATAAGTTTCTAATTTAATTTGTTAATCGTTAAAGTAAAATCCATTACAAAGACAAATATCACTTTCAACTCGTTCAAAAGAAACGATCTGTTCGCAAATTTAAAAATTGTTCAATATTAGATTTCAATATCAATGACTAATAAAAACACCCCGTCGTAAATCAAACGTAAATCCCGAAGAGATTCAGTATAAATTTCGCAAATAAGCTTTTAATTTAATTTGTTATTCATTAAAGAATCCATTACAAAGATAAATATCATTTTTAAGTCGTTTAAAAGGCTAGAATAATCTGTTCGCAAATTTAAAAATAATTGTTCTTCCTGCATTAAATTCCAATACCTATGACTAAGAATTCATGCGGTAAAAACATCCTGTCGTAAATCAAACAATCACGCAAACTCCTTCAAGACTCGAAACAGGTATCTACATGTGCCAGTCTTCGAAGGAAATTATGCGAGTGCGTCAGGACTCGTGTAAGTCAAGCAGCAACGTAATCTCAAGGTTGCAACACTCCAACCTCCGATACTTAAACACTGTTCGAGCTCTAATTAGGGATAATGCAACGCCGACGATTGTAACCGACGCAACATTTCTCATCGGCTGCATAATTCATCGCACACTCACGTATCGTCCTACTTCGTAGTTTCGCGTCCACTCGCACAGAACGAATTTTCTGGAAAAGATTATCTTCCTTTTTCCTCGACTATAATCATTCCATTTACTCGCTGTGGTTGAGACGGGTTTTAAGTCGATGACTAATACCTTAATTTCTCGCGTTGTTCCATGAATTTATTACGGTAGCGGCGGATATAGCATTAATTACGTAACCAAAATGGAGTGGCCGTAATAAAAATGCTTTTGTTACTGAAATTTACTCCTACGTATAATACATACTTTTGTGGAATATATAAATTTATATATTCCACAATTATCCACATTGTAATAAACGCAATTTTAATTCTGTAGTAAAGATTCTTTAAGAAATTGGAATGTAACACGTAATTAACCTTCATTAGTGTACGGTGACGATTTTTGCCAAGTTTTCCTTGAGAAAGGAATGTATTACATTTGTCGAGTTATCATTGAAACGTTTTACGATGAGTCATACTACGCTATATAAAAGGGACACTACATTCCAAAAGGATTTGTCGCAGAGTGGTTTTCCCTTTCTGAAGATGGGCGTCAGCTGGCGAGAAAACGAGCCACCCTCCAGTCCTGTTGCAGGCCATAAAGAAAAAGGCATCCCCCTCGTTTCGCGGCCCTTATCCTTTGTGCGCAATAAAAGAAGGATGTGAAAGAAGAGCCAAGGGCTAGTTACGTTCCTGTGCACCGGAAACTCGTCCCCTCGCCGCTCTTCGCGGCCGATCCCTCCCGTTACCGTCGCTTAATCGGGAATGTATCCCTCGATTCGCCTTACTTTCAGGATGTTCGACGATCTTCTTTCTGCAATCCTTAGGAATTATCACAGCTAATCCCAACCATGTCAAATATTTTCTACGAAAGAAGTTTTACAGATACAGCCTATATATATAAAAAGACACCGATGTATTACAAAACAGCAAGATTACCAATTAATTACGTTACTTTTCTTTTTATTTCTACGCCATGACATAAGGAAGATAATAAGACAATTAGGTTTACAGTTTATTTTTCTTGACAAACGAGAGAAAAGAGGAGAAAGGCACAGCCATTACGCGGATTGTATGTATATGCCTGCATAGATTACGTATTCTCTAGAGTTAAGTGCAAGAGAATAGGTTACATATGTATATTACGTGTAGACGTGAGCTATTGTTGCCCAAGCGATGTGCCGTTTATTGTTCCGGAGCAAACCGGAGTCAGGATGATGAGAGCGGTAAGAAAGAGAGAGGTGGGCATGAGAGGAAAGAGGACGGCTACTCCGAGTCAGCCACCGTAGAAAGAAATGTCTGGCGGAGATGCAATCCCACGGGGTCATCAGGACGGCGTAATCGCCATGGCGTGTTAATAGATTGAAGCCCGAAGGCTTCGCGTCCTGCCCTCTCTCTCTCTCTCTCTCTCTCTCTCTCTCTCTCTCTCTCTCTCTCTCTCTCTCTCTCTCTCTCTCTCTCTCTCTCCCTCTCCCCCCTCCTACAGCCTGCCTCACTCCACGACCAATCCGTCGAACGTAATGTTTGCGTTCACGCATCGTCCGGTTTCTGATGTAAAAATCGACGATGCTTGATTCTATCCGAGAAATAAGTTAATTGTAAGCTTTTGTGCTATATTGTATTTCTCCTATCCACATTTTTATTTTAATGTAATGTGAATCAATCTAAAATAATTGTACCAAGATACGCGCACGTTAAACATCCGATAAATAAGTTAATTATAAGCCCTTTTGTGCTATATATATTTCCCTTCTCCATATTTTTAGATCGTATTTTAATAAACCTGAATCAATCTAAAATAATTGTACGCGCACGTTAAACGTCCGATAAATAAGTTAATTATAAGCCCTTTGATGCTATATATATATATATTTCTCTCCTCTATATTTTTAAATTGCATTTTAATGTAATAAATGTAAATCAATCTAAAATAATTTTATCGCAGTACGCGCACGTTGAACACGCGGACGATATGAAAGGATGGATGCAAAAAATAACCGATCTGTGTGAGAATCGATTTCATGATCCTGCTACAATCTACGCGGTTAGAAAGCGGCGCTCCGATAATGAACGTTCATACGGAACAAAGCTGATATCCATTTTTTTACGAGCACTCGCTTCCGGGCTCTCGCACCTATCGGACCTCGAAACCAGGGGAGCTCTCTCGGGCCGGTCGAACGAGAGCGGAAAGTCACCTGAAGCGGATCCCGAAGCGGACGCGCGCGCCCGTGCATCGCATCGCATCGCATCGCCCGCAGCGATACAAATTGGCGCCGTTCGCCGGCGCGCATCTCGGTTGTGTTATGCGCTCTTTACCGTATACACCCGACACGAATCGTTACGTCGTGGGCCTTCCGTCGTTCCAGGGCTGCCCGACGAGATCACCGATAGCGTGCGAGGCAGTCGCCGGCGGAAGACGCGTGAATAAGCCGTTTTCCGCGCGTAACGCATCCTCGCATCCGGCGGAATCCGGTACGGAGCGGATTCAGGGTGTTTACTACCTGGAATTTTCAGGGGATTTCTTTTTTACCCTTGAAAATCAGGAAATTTTCATGGAATTTTATTGGCACTCAGAGAAATTTTTGGAAATTTTACTTTTAAATTTTAATTCTGTCTTTTTCTGAAAAAATTGTTTCTTTAATTATTTTTTTGATAATGCAGAATGTCGAGACAATTGATTAGCAATAATTTTGGCATACACATTCGCGTATGTTCACGTATATTCTCGTGTGATTCGCGAGTTTATATTTAAAAAATTAGGGTAACAGTAGAAGACAAAAGAGAGTTCACTGATACTATACTAGTGAGCCTTTCATACCTATATTATAGGTTTCGCGGCTTCAATTAAAGAAAAAAATAGATATAGTCTCGTGGAAGACTATAAGAGGAAACATTAAAAAGGGCATACAATGAAATAAATTCATTTCAAAAATGCATTTAAAAATTGTCTAATCTTACCTGGAATTTTTAATAAAAATACCTGGGAAAATCCGGGAATTCTCGGGGAATTTTTTTACATGATTTGAATAAACATCTTGGGATTGTAAAAAAAGATTCTTTTCTCCGGGCGAACGAATGAACGAGGCGAAATGAGCAAGTATGGAGGACTAAACATTATGGATCGAACGGGTATTAACGAGCAACATGGACTCCATCACGTCAGCATTAATCAGTCGCTGAGCTGCAAGCTTAATCCTTTTCTTTATATCTTCAAATGGGCTCGGCAATTAAACGTAATCGCGTGCTTGCCTGCGAGGGATTTAACGAAATGTCAAAGCGTCGTGTTTGTTTTGCGAGTGTTAACTATAGATTTGGGATGAGAACCTCGTGGTATTAAGCGAGGCACACGCGGTCGCGGTCTCGGCGAGGCTTTCACTACTGCTATATGTGCATACGAAGCCGGCGATATACACGGTGTTCCAGAAGGGAACACTTAGGTTCCAGAGAGAAACAGGGAAAGAACGGTTTTGCTGAAATCTCTAAAAATAGAGCCAGATACAGATCTGAAAATAATTTTGTTAGACCATCAAAAGTAACTATGTAGGACACTCAAACGTGATGATAATGCTGCAAAAAGTTTCGATATTCTAGTAACTATTTTAGGCGTCCTATATAATTATAGGACGGCTTGGTAAAATAGTTTCAACTAAACGTATAATAAGTGTTACATAATTTAATTGGCTCAACTAAACAAAATTTACTCTTTTATAATTATTACAGATGTTTATAATTATTACAAAATGTTTTGTTATTATTCTTATAATCTGTAATAATAATCAAATACTTTAAAAAAAGTATTACTAAATGCATCTCACAAGTATACCACGAATTTTTTTTCAGTGTATTCTTTCCGTGTATGCCTTTTACAGCTTTGACTTTAATAGAGAATATCGTGCGTGAGGTCACACAATGTGTAAATTTCTGCTCGTTACCTTCCACTCGAAAAATCACTTGAATAGCGCGTCTTTAAAGTACGACCGATTTCTCCTGAAACATCTCGTAGACACACCGGGCTCGCGGTCGATCCTTGATGGCGACAGTGCATGATGCAATTGTGCAACTGCACGTGACTGACAGGATGACGCGAGGATCTACTCAGGCAAATCAGCCGGTATTCCGCGTATTTGAAAGCGTATACACTTGTAAGCACGCGTGTCACGGGTAATGGACGTTATTAACGTATCTATCGCCATTCGCGGTCTTAAAAGTGCGCGACGTCACCGGAGAAATCGCGGGGAATCTCTCCGGCTTAAACGTAACAAAAAAAAAGCTCAGATTCTACATCGTAGATCGCTGCTGGAGAGCGAGCGATTCTCCACGTGTGAAACGCTGACCGCGGATTTCTCGCCTGGAAATCTCTCGCTCGTATCCGAGCCGCGGCTCTGTTTTGATAGCGCGATTATTTCGCGTCGATCTCTTCATTATTACGACCGATAGGGGGAGATATCGGGTTTCATCATCGGCTTTCTCGCATGAATTAACGCGCCGTCAGTTCTCTTAAAGAGAGGTATGAATGAACGTGTTTCGCGGTATCGCCGATCGAGGCCGCGTTAGCCCTTATCTAACCCCCTTATCTCCCGCGATTAGCGCCGAGCGACCGTGACGCGTTGTTTGTACTGTCAGTACGTTTCGTGCCCCACAATGGCCGATCATTATCTCATGCGGAGTTACTCGCAGGAAGCGCTCGGCAAAGAAGCGACCGAAAAGAAATCCCGTATCATCCAGCGAACCTGAAAGGACTCCCCTATGAGAATCCACCGACTCTTTCTATTGTTTAAAGCCATGCTATATGATGATGATGCGAAACGTTAACCGATAAAAAAGATATGCGTCACTGGCTAGCTTTCACCATGCGTCACGGAATAAATCGCAGATAATGACGTCATTCTGCCTCCGATTTGACAGAGAAGTATATCTGAGGGACGATCTATGCATCGCGTTGTCTATTGTAGTCTACTAATTGTTATTGTCAAATAATTAGAAAGAGTAAATTGTCAGATGCATTTATCACATTATTATCTTATCTTAAATCAAATAATTTTGTTTAAAAAAACTTAATTGTATATGATTGCGAATTAATCGATTGAGACAAGATCGATACAAGCCGCATATTTCTTTCTTACATTCGAAAATAATTATTAAATATATGAAAATAGTTTACAAAATAGATACATAAAACATACGCATAAAATCGAGACTGTAAACCATGACGGAGTTATTTTCAGGAATAGATTACGTTTTGCGCGCGAAAGTGATGCATTTCATAGAGACGAAATTTAGCGGTTACTATAAAGCCCCCATATACATATTTGCGTTGGCAAAACGGCGGAATGTTGGGACCGCCGAAGGGAAAGTTCAATTCACGAGATCATACGTTGCGCTCTACTCTCGCAATCCTGCACGCGCGTGCATCGACGACTCCAAGAAACATTGGTATTCGTAATGAAGGACCTGCGCCGTGCACCTGCGTGGTAATTATCCGCATGGCCCTCGCGATCACTAGCGATTCGAAAGCCAGCTGAAGACCGCTGAAGGCCGACGAAGGAGACGAAGCACCTGGAGGCTTCCTCTCGACGAACGATTTAAGGGATTAGCCCGCCCCTCGCAGACAGTGATTTCCACCCTTTCGTGATTCGACCGATACAAAGAAGGATATTTTCGCGGAAATTGTTAACTGCTCGCTGCTCGTAAGCATGCACGTGATTTTAGCATAAACGATAACCCATTACATATTTATGTAACCGAACACGTGCAATCGGATGCTATATTAATTTAATAAAATATCTCGTATCGTAATACGCGTTTTGTTATTATTACCGTAATTATGTAACTATATTATTACTGTTATTATATTATTATATATCATCGTAATTATTTTATATATACAATATAGTACAATGCATACAATACCGAGAAACTTAAAGGGAAGAAATTGAAATTCATTGTATTCGGATATAAAAATAAAAAAGTATGATTTTAAAACCGCAGAATGACGCGTTCAAAGTATCAATATAATGTAATATACCGTGGAAGGACCTTAAGCACGACATCGAGTTTCACAAGCAGCGATCGAGCACGTAATGCATTCGAGGAACCGCAACGATTACTCCCCGAACTCTCGCGCACAAGTCGTCCGAATACGACAGCGGCAGCTGAACGGCACCGAAAAACGCACGTGCATAATGGAACTCAGCTCGAGAGCACGCAGATGCAGGGCGAAAGGAGTAGTCGAATTGTAACAAAGGCAGGAACGCGCGTCGGTCGGAGTCAGACGTGCAAATAACACGACGAGCGTAACGCGCGCGTTTTGCTCGCTCGCGAGGCCACTAAATGCGCTCGAGTTTACTCCCTTCGGCTATCCTTTTAACGAAAATGAATATAAAATGGTTTCGCGTGTCACGTTTCGACGAGAAATGGCCACGATTTGTTAAGACGACCATTGATGTGTTTCACAATTCTTGGTTTGTCATCGCGGCTTGCACGTGTCGTGTTATTTGCACGGCCGACTGCCGTGTCAAATACATCTGTTTAAGCCAGGTGTTTAAATTTTGTTATTATCTGACCGGTTTTTGTCGTTATAAAGTATTAAGCCCATCGCACATGAAATGCATAGCGTAGCATAA
>NJRQ01000264.1:84120-113585 GCA_003063805.1 Aphaenogaster ashmeadi | reverse complement strand
TTCGTTTAACGCTATACAATCTCATTTTAAGATTTACATGTCAAAAATAAAGATATTTTTGAAATAAGAATGTTCTTTTTTCTGTGTACGTTTTATTCCATAGATAGCTACTGTGCTACGTGTATTAGCTTGATTATTAAGCACGCTCGCAAGCTCGTTGTTTCTGGCCGTTCACGTGAGTTGGACAACGCATGACCCGCGGACGCACAGTAAGCAACGCACTGAAATAGAAAGGTCGGTGGATACCGTGGAACCGCGTGACCCAGAAAATCCAAGCGAGACGTGTATTATAGGAAACGAGACGATCGGTCAGCGATCGTACGACTTCGCAGCCATTGTCGCCACGAGTGTGATTCGGGGATTAGGATTGTCGCGATACTGCAGCAAGGTTGCATTTTAGAACTTGGCTTACTCGATCCATAGATATGAAATTATACGTTACAATAATTTAGACAGAGACAGAGAGAAATAGAGAGGAGGAGGTGAAAGAGATTTTTGTATTTTTGTAAGGTGGTGTCAGATTGCCAGACATAAACTATGAAATTCCCACGATTGCACGAATATATTCCTAATATTAATGGCTTTCAGATACAATGTGTTTCTTTTTAAAACGTTTTCTAAACGGTCCGATAAAAGCAACTCTTAATATGGAAAGTTTATCCAGCTAGATTAGTTAAAGAGGCATCGATCGATTCGCGACAAGTTGTGGATGAAACGCGAATGTTGATATTCAAACCGTTACCGTCGCGTGAAATATTATTCAGGCCATCGTGTCGACCTCGCCGACGGTGACGATGGAAAAGTGGTTTTCCAAGTTCTGCAAACAACGCCCATCGTGCTAGGCTAGCGGCACTTGCAAACGCGACCGCGAGTTGGAGAGAATCATTTTGCAATTCCTTTGTGAAACGAGGACGCGCCTAGACAACTATGGGCACAGTTTGCGAGCTAGAAACAAGCAGTTTCCAAGAAAATGTGGGAAATATGATAATGCTGAAATGATGTTTGCATCGACTTGAGTTACTTTTACGTTTGTTGCCGGTCGCACATTTAAACGAGCAATAATCAGCGAACATAAAAAGAATCTGCCGCGATATATAAGATACTCAAGTACGGCTCGATCCTCATACGACCCACTCGCCGCACATTTAGGTCTCCTTTTTTTAAAAAAACAACGCAGCAAACAGATGACCGCTTGTGTTAATATTTCTTTTTGAGTGCCCATATGTCTGAGTTAAATAGACAAACCTATACGACTTTAATATCCTCACACTGAAAGGATGTAAAAAAGTATCTAAAGTCCGCGAGAATAATATTTCGACCATGGGCGCCCATGAGAGGGAGCAAGGAGGGGCATATGTCCTCTCTTGGATTTTAATTCTTTCAATTTAGAATGATTTTATGATTGACAACCAGATAATATTTTGTTTGAAATTTATAAAATTAAAAATAAAAATCTATATAAATATTTCATTAAAAAATATTTTTTGAAAATACGTCCGTTTGACACCCCTAGTATATTTACACTCTGCCCCCCTTGAAAAAAATTATAAAGACGCCTATGATTTCGACTAGGCATTTCTTTCTAGTAAAAATTAAGGATGCAAGAATGAGTGTTTTTTTTACCGCGGATAGCTTTTTTACTCTTCGACCGGATTCTTTTAAATCCGATACCGATTCAGATAAGAACAAGAGGAGAACGCGCGCATCTCCGTTCTTTCTTCTGCCGCGTCCTCTCGCAGATGGGTTAGGCTCGTGTGCCCCGAGTGATTCTCCGGACTAACGGCATCTCAGATCCCCCTCCCGCCCCCGCCCTCGCCGCTCCCGTGATCCCCCGTCCGCTCAGCCGCACGATGATCCAGCGCCGACATCCGCGAGACTCTCGTCGTCGAATACTCTTTTGACGACGCAGCGATACGTACGCAAATGACGCAGAGGCTGCATCGACCGATCAGCGCGATTATCGCGCCTTTATCGCGGCCCGTTAATTTCACCGCGGAGCAATCGACTCTAATCGCGACTTAATAATTGTTGCATAATTATGAGATCACTACGACGAGATTATTCGTCATTGATAGATATTCTAATACGCCGATACCTAATTGAGTGTAATTAAAGTCGTGGACGTACGACTAGCGGCGCGATAGCGAACTGGCATTTCATGCTATTTCTTTTTTAATCTTTAACCCACGAGTGATATGTGATACCGCACGCACTTTTCAAGATGGCGATTTATTTTTTCCCACCATATTTGTCAGATTCAATTTTTAAGTTTTTAAAAAAAAGCAGAAAGTCACGAATGTAATTTTACACAAAAATTGTAATTGAACTATAAAAGAAAAAAAATAGAAATTAATATCCATGTATCGCACCTCGTGGGTTAAGGGTAAATACCGGATAGATAACGCAATTGCTCGATTAGTGTGTGTAAAATACGAAATATTTTTGAACTTACAGCGAGTTGCATCTAAGGGCGTTCATGGGGGGGGGGGCGCAAAAGAGGCTTTAGAATTAACAAAAAATTAAGTATTTGCTCTCCCATTGAATAAAGGAAGGGCAAGTTGTGCTAACCTTGCCGATCTCTGCCTTAATCCATAGGATTAGGTGTATAATTTTCAACAAATAGTGTATAAATTTAGGTATATTAAGCTATCTAAGCCAAATTATCGGAACACAATAAATTATATATGAAATTAATTTGCTAATTTTTTGCTATTTTTTGCTTTCAAAAGTAATTTTTTTGCTCCAACTATTTAAAAGTTACGAAAGGCTAGATAGCTTAAGATTAAGCTACCACGCCATTGTAAAAAATAGCATAAGCAAAAAATTAATAATATTAAAATTATTTGCTTTTTTTGCTAATTTTGGCTTAAAAATAGCTTAATATCTATCTATATATATATAAATGAATCTATGTATGTATGTATATTTGTCCGCTATGCAAATCTACAGTTTTCAATGTAGAACTACCAAATTTGATATACTTTCTCATGATACTCTAACTTAGACCGTAGACGGTTTTTGGAAGGGGTCGGAGCCCAGGATCAACGGGCCCCCATATAAAGTTTTCAGAAAAAGGTCCATTTCGAGCCCGCGCGAAGCGCGGGCAAAAAAGCTGGTATCTTATAAATTTCAAATTATAAGTATTCTAATTCTGGAAGTAACATTTTGAATCATGTCCCCTCCTGCGGACGCCCTTGGTTGCATCTGCATTTTTAAACGCACGCAATAAGGATACCGCTATCAATGCAGAGATACGCATGCATCACCGGTATCGGATAGGGCGTACACGCAGCGTGCGTAAATACGCACACGCGTCTGCAATAGGACTCTCTCTGCGAGTGCCCTGTGCGTACAGGACGTGCCCAACGCGCGACGTTATCGGTAATAGGAATCAAAGTGGCCGCCGATCTTTCACATCGGGTTCCGAGCTACCTACGAATGATAGACGCAAAAAGAGGAAAACAGCGCTGAATAGATGAATGCGCGCTGCCGCTAGTCGGACGGGAAGAGGCGACGAAGCGTTAAAATGATGAGAAAGCAGTAACCGACCGACAATGATTCTCGTACGACGTGTATGAATGATCCAATTACCCAGCCATCTTGAATATCAGCTATCTATAGTTCGCGCTCCGAGATAAACCTCGCCTTGAGTTTCGAGATACAATCTAACTAATCGAGTAAACGATCAATAGATAAAAGCAACAAAAATTTCACCTTTTAAATTTTATATATTTTACTGCTGTTATATATTTTATATATAACTGAAATTTTATATCTATGGTGTGTGGGCAAACGAGTATAAGTCCGAATTTTGTGAAAATGATTCAAAGTCATAGCAGATATTTTTATGAACTCTATTTAATAGTTTAAATAGTATCTCATTTCTGTTAAAATACCATTATATTAGAATTATCCTTTATGCAGTACAACTACAAAAAGACGTGTTTTCTGGTCTTAATCAAAATTTAAAACGCAATTTTCTCGAATTACTGAATTTTGGCTTATACTTGTTTGCCCACACATCATAGATATAAAATTTCAGTTATATATAAAATATACAATATCAGTTATACAGGGTGTTAAATTTCAAACGTAACAGGCCGAATATCTCGATAACTAAATGAAATATCGAGGTCCGGTTTTTTCTAGATTGTATATAATATATAACAGTTGTTAATATATTATTGCTGCTGACTTTCGGATGCCAATTGATCGCGCGCGTCGCCGGTTACTCGGATACGGCGAGTATCCGACAATTTTCCGAGTTTAAGCCGGCGATTCGGGTAGACCGGTGGCCCGGTTCACGTTCGAGGTAACGTTAGTTCCGGACGGCGAGGGAGAATGAAATTGCGCGAACGCGGGAATAATCCGCGGAGGATCGTCAGGCGCACGCACGCGGGGCCACGTGCGTGCCCGGCTCGACGCCACGAATCCGCGTCGCGTCGCGAGGGGATCGGGCGAACGAGCGCGCAGCGAGGGGTCTCGTGTGCCAGGTGACGTTGTGTCGTTGCCGCAGATGATTTGACTCGCACACTACGGCGGTGGATGCTTTACAGTTAGCCGCACGCTGCGTCGTAACAGTATATTCGTCGATTCTTCCTCGCGACGACGAGTCACCGCGCGACCGAATTGATGTAACGATCCGTGGACGATTTTACGTTCGGCTCAAGTATCGCGATAAACAGGAGATATAAACTGCAGGAAAGAACGTTTGAAAACTTCAGGGAGATGTTAAAAAAATCAGTGGGACAATTGCCCGTGCCTGGCACGTACATACACTGAGAAAAAAAATTGGTTGAACGGATTAAATTTGTATTGTTGTTGATCCAATGGTTGATTCAACAATTATTAAGTTGCATTAAAAATGGTATAGTTCATTCATGTCAACCATCAAAATTTTTTAATCAAGAATTAGTTAATTCAACTAATGTTCAGTGTTAAACCAACTAACTGTTTAGTTGAACGTATCGGACTAAATATTCTAGTTGAATGAAACACATTTTGTGTTTTTCAACAAATTCTTTTTCTCAGTGTATACAGCGGTTTTTTTTATAGATTACTTGATAAATATTTGAGAGTTCCAATAGCGAGGATAATAAGTTGCACTTTTAACGAAAAGTGGCTCAATCATTAGTATGATGAGATAGTTTATAATCTTTGGCTCTTAAAAACAGATAGTGATGGGAACACGACTTTACAGAGCTACTAGGATTCATCTTCCGTGCTACCTGATTGTTATCTGATGCATATATATAGGCTACCTAATGCATATTGCGGTTATACTTCATCTTCGATTGAAAATGGAGAAGAGGTTGTCGTCTTTGTTTTTAGATCCGTCGTTTGACTGACTCGTAACTGGAACGTGAATGGGAACATAACTATAATATGAATCGAGTTTTAAACTATAAAACGTTCTACAGTTAACCGCACGCTGCGTTGTAACAGTATATTCGCTTCTTCCTTATGGGGAAGATACATCGCAAAAACATCCGGTCGTGCGAAGGAATATAATCAATCGACATGATGGAAAAAAGACGTGAGAACATTTTCCATTTCTTCGAGATTTTTATCTACGTATTCTCCAATAAGATTTTGAACGATGTATGATAATTCGCTATAATAAAATTTATTTGCATAATTTGTACATAATTTTACACAAGTAAATTTATTGTCTCTTGCTTGTTTTATTTAAAATTATATAAAAATTACACTTTAAATATATTATGCGTTTCTGAGGCCTTCAAATAGTCATCGAATAATAATCAGTATCAATCAATGATATCTAATATACGAATCGATGACGTCATAAATTTATTTTTATCCCTATTCGTTGTGCTCAGGGCATATATATATAACGGACCTTTTCAAATTATTCATATCTGCTGCCTTGAATGATCGCCATTTTTAGATCGAATCCAGTATCTTTATTGATAAAAGCTTTTATGCGGTTTTCCGAAGTATTACGCAGCTAAGAGTCCATATATAACATCCAACGAAAAATAAAATTAAAAGTCTACCGATAAAGATCAGTGAATAAAATAGAGAGCATTCAAACGAGGAGCGGAAGGTAACATGTGTATTTACTTAAAACTAAATATTTTTACTTAAATAGAACAAACAAATACTTACATATATTAAAAGATATAGTTTTAAGAAAATGGTTTTAAGAAAATGTATTTTCATTTGAAAAAATTTTTCTCTCAGTGTCCGCTCCTACAATTAATCGCAATTAATGCTTGCAACGTTACTTGCGTTTCGCGCGATGCCGTATTACGACATTCGACAGCATTATTGCGCAGAACGCGAGCACGAAGTACGGGGTTCAATGCCTTTTCGTGTTCTCCCCTTGTGACATTCCATCGCATGAATTAAAATATGCACCCCGCAGCGTTTTTCACGCAGCCGTTCGTGCCGGACGGTGTGATACACGGTGTCGTTACGCTTCTGCGAAGGGGGTGGTCGGGCGTGTATTGCATCTTTTGTTGCTCGCCACGGCCGTACGTTCATGCCGTAAACAATGCGGCCGCTATGTGAAAGAATGCGGGATCTCTCATCCGGGCGACGCGGGCGTCCCTGAAGAAAAGGGAGACATCCGCCCTTCGTCCAACGAGCCCTCAGAAATCTCCATCGCGTGCATTCCTGGGGGATTCCACGATCTTTTATTGGATTTCTCAAAGAAGGCCGGCATCACCGTTATTGATACGATCGTGGTAGAGAGAAGCTCTCTTGTCATGATTTCGAGTCACGAATGTTAAAAAATAGCATCCTACACTACAAAGAACGTTGTCGATAACAACGTTGGCGAAAACTTGATTAGACTAAATTAATTTTCATTTAAAATTAATAGTTGTTTAAGTGATAAAATATTCTTGGAAACCCCAATGCACTTTCGAGATGAGTATAAATTCTTATTATTCTCATACGCAGCGATATTTATATAATTGTTGTTAGAAGTATGGACGAAAATCTCGCGTGTAATATTACATCAAAGTACATCCCTATGCTTAAGTTAATAATTTCAGATGTCTCTACATTGTCATGACTTTCCGTTCTCTTATGTTTAACAAGTCATTCCTTTGTCTTTGATCCTTTCACATATGTTGTGCCTTCCGCTCTGTTCTACGTTAAATTAAACTGCTTTAATTTATGCCTGCCGAATTCTGCCCTTTTTATTAATTCTAACAATTGTAATATGAAAAATCTCACGTATGTTAAAAGTTGAGCGTAATAAAGTTGCAGAAATATCGTTCGTGTTATTACTCGCCCCATATAACAAATATATTAATATCAAGCTGCGCTATCGCAAACGTGCGGCGCGAGCGACAATCGCGTGCTCATTAAGTCGCGACGAGAAGCGGAGAGCTCGAATGAGAGAGCCTGTGAACAACGGCCTCTCGTGAACTACCAGGAGGCCAATCGACGCTTCCGGCCCTAATTAATTGCGATTGGCCGGTTTTAAAGAACTTGTATCCCGTCCCGCCGGCTCGGAACGCACGATGGCTCCTAATAGTAACAGACAGCGACGAGAGGGGAGGTTTTATCGACGCAGGAAACGGTCCAGTCGCTCTCGTTGCCGCTAGTGGTGGCGGTCGTGAAGATAGACACAATGGGGAATTTCCTTCCCCCCCCGTGATTAGGAGTTCTCGGAAGGAGGAAAAAAACTGCATCGCGGGTATCAAATGAACGTTATATCGTTGTCGGTAATTCGTCGCCGAAGCGAACGGTGTTACTGTGCCAAACGAGTTAAATGCGTAACCAGCGTAATCGTAAAAGCGATACAAGTCGAGCAAGGTGTACCATGGCAATTAGAGCGTTGTGAAATCGTAGCAAAGCGATGCAGCGCAAACGACACGACGGAAAGCCGATTAAACCGTTAACTGCTCTGATTTAAAAATACATAATAATTGCAATAGTACACCCGTGGATCTCTCAAAAGATGACATATTTTAACTCTTATTTTCTCTAATTCTTAATTTGAAGACATTAATACCCTTTCCATAATAACGAGTCTTCAATCGCGCACGAAATAATCTTTCTCAACTTCATAGTCAATAGAATTCCGGCAGTTAATTCGGGTAAAACGTCGGGTAAAGCGGTAAAAAAATCTCGTTGAACTAACCACCCTATTGAATCATGATAAATTACCGTAATTCACCAAGTAAATGTCCCGAGCTGAATTCTCCTGCGCGCACAAAGGTCGATTCTATCGACGGAGGCGGCTTCGAGTGGCACAATGGCCCTCCGAAATTCTTTATCTTCCCACGATTTTCCCGACCTCATTGAAGTCCTTCGAGGGCCGTTAAAACCCACAGAAAGAGAGAGAGAGAGAGAGAGAGAGAGAGAACCTCTCTCGGTTCTCCGATTCCCTTCGAATACCTCGCGCCCTCTAGAAGACTCTTCTGTCTTTCGTCTATCACTTGGACCGGTGACAAGCGGATTTTTTTTTAATGTGCCAGCCAAACGTAGTCCCTCGTTGTCGCGGAAGGAAAGAGGGTCGAGAGGGCTCGCACACAGGAATTCATCTCGAGACAACGACCCTTCCACAGCCCTTTTCCCGAGCTTGGTGCGCGGGAGGGGGAAAGGGGAAGCTCTCACCTACGAACTCGTGGAGAGGAAACGACGTCCCGCAGCCGTGGTGCGACTCGACTCGACTTGAATCGACTCCACCTCGCTCGCCAACGTTTATCAAGTCGAGAAGTCAATGCACTCCCCCACGTAGCGCGTTTGTGCGCGGCCGAAAGCCCGTATCATACTTACACGGGACGTGTGCCCCACTTTCGCCGCGTTGTACAATGACAGATTCCTTGGTCGATTCGTCATTATACAAGTATACGAAAACGGAGAGAATATTCGGTAAGAGGTGCACGTGGAGACGATTTTTATCGAAAGACGAAATAACTTTTCCTTTACGGTAAAAAAAATACAAACAGTTCTTGAACTAAAAAGAAAAGTCTCGGCAAATCTTAGAAATGTTAGATTAACAAAAACTTTATTCTTTTAATAATTTTAGATTGACTTTAATGGAATTTTAATTTGTATAAGGAAGAGACACAATTATTATTAATTTCAAACTGCAAAAGAAATTAAATAAGACATCTTATTAAATATTAGTAGAAAAAAATCATTTTGGTTCTTAACAACGAATATTGGCCTATTAACAGCAAATGTACCTATTACTAAATATACTGTTTATATATTGCGCGAATTCTTGTAAGAATTTTAAAATATAAAGAATGTGATCCAGAGAAAAAATTCTTTCTCCTCTCTGTAAACATCTCTATAGAAGGAAAAGAATATGCGAGGTATTCTATTTAAAGTCGATCCATTTCTGAAGGTACAACATCCGCGTGAAACCGGCTTAAGTCGCCGCAGAACATTGGATGACTCTCGGCCAGGTATATGTTCCCGATGCGTTGCCACAGGATGCACCGTAAGATACGCATTAATTGGAGAATCGGCCGGAATTTACGCGTGGCCGCGCGCGTTGTGCGTGCCTCATGCGTGTCGCCGCGAGGCGATCTCGTGACTCGCTCAGTTGTACAGAGGGAAGATCGCAAACTAAAACGAGTATGCGTCTATTCGTTTCTGCATCTATTCGATACCATTGCCGATACGTTTGCGAGATTTGCGGCAGTCACAAAACGATAGGTGCCGATAGAATTGATCAGACTGTCTTTGACCACAAAAGCACGAATGTCATTCCAGAGTTAGTTATAAATCGGTTTTATTACGATATAATTTATTATGTCTAATAGATGGTATAAAATCTTATTATGTAGATTATAATATAATATATATTATTTTTTAAAATCGCAAATTGATTCGCAAAATCTTTGACAAAAATTTAACTAATTTCCTTTTGATAAAAATGTCGAGGAACAAATAGCTTTTTGCTTTATATTTCAGCCTTAAAAAATTTTTTTTAATGTAAGTAAATCACGAAGTATATTCTTTATGTACTTTTAAATAAACTGTACTTTAACAAAGTTTTTATTTAACGGATTAATTAACTGTTGAATTAAGGATTAACTATTAAAAATTGAGGGAAGTTATAAAAAATTACAATCATCTAAACCAACCTTGTTCAATAGTTTATCATTTGATACGTGATCCGACCAGAAGTGGGACATGTATAAATCACTATGTTCCGAGTGCAGCAGCCATGATAAATGGCAGCTTTATAAACATGAAAGTATAAATTCTATCGCAACCTCGGATACTGTATACAGGCAGGGCGTTGAAATCGATTAGGCACGCAGCTGCGTCGAAAAATTCCACACGGAACACGCGTTTCGGCATTCTAGGAAGGAACAAGCGCGTCTTCAAAACCCGATCGTGCCTGCATGCCGTTGCCGAGCGAAGGAAATGAGTAGACTTCGAATCCTGAAGAAGTGACGATGCATCGTGCACTGCATAAAAAGCGCATCCATACCGATCAGGAGGTGCAGTTACAAGCTGAGCCTTTTAATAGATTTGATGTAACGTACTGCGCATTTACGGTCTGTGCTTCTCAATTTGTTGCAAAAATTCAGAATCTGCCAACTAATACTCTACTTACGACACAGTCCAAGAAATTGGGGCTTACGAAAAAATTTAGGAAAAATTATATTTCGAATAATGATAATAATTTCACATGGACTATGATTTTAGAATACTCTACATACTTTTATAATGTATTGGCTGTATTATTCTGATTTTCACTGATAAATTCTCGCAGTGGATTTTTTTCTTAACACGAGCTATATTTTAGCTTAACACGAGGATGCATTACTATACTGTACGAATAAAAATGCCGACGTTGCCGATACCCTATTACATTTTTTTAGCGTCTTCGAATTGCGCAGGATGCGCGTTTCTGCTATGCGAGAGTCATCCGTGCGGCGACCGGAAGTAGGCGTAATAACGAACTCCCATCGGCCATACGCGTCGGGAATACAATAACTTGTGTGCGTGGGACACAAAGGCCGTTCTCTCTCGGGAACGACAACACGCACGAATTCCGAAAGCGCTTCTTCCGAACGGGAAGGGAGGGGCCAGTTTTTTTTTTAGAGATTTCAAGCGGCGACCGGCGACCCAGCGCATACCAGGTCATTTGAGAGCGACTGCTCGTTAAAAGTTGGCGAACTGCGCGCGTCCCCGCCAGGATAATAATTATGTGTTTGTTTCACAATTGCAACAAATACGATTTCAAACGTATATATATATATAAAAAGAATAAAAATGTCGAAAATAAAGACTGGATATATATGCATTATGAATTTTCTTTCTATTTTCCTTTCTTCTTCCTTATTTTTTAGAATCTTCTTTTCTATCTTCCTTATTTTTTATCCGTATATCTTTCCGTTTTCGTATTGTCATACTATACTATCGTATATACTTTGTTAACCTCCGTAGACTACTGAATTTCACTGCTTATGTCCATTTCTACCAATGCAAATTAACTTTAATCTCGGTTTAACTTACTCTTTATCTTTTCTTAGTTCTTAAAACTAGAAAAAGATAAAAAGTAAATTAAACTGAGATTAAAGTTAATCTACACTGGTAGAAATGGACATTAGTCAGACTACTTGGGTCGCTGAGGGACAGTTGTGTTTTTTAAAGGGATTATGGGTTCTAAAAAGTCTGAAAAAATTCTGGTACACTCTTTCAATATTCAAGAACATAGTTCTACGATTATATGTTTTATATTTTTTTTTGCACACTTTCGGATTTGAGGCAAAATCAGCCGAATAATTCAAAGGCGAAAAATCGCCTGAGTCTTGAAATCCCCAGGTAGTCTAAGGAGGGTAAAAATTCGCAAGTTTTTCTTTTACCGCGAAATCTCAATTTCCACAATACAAACAGGTCCTATCCACATAATCCTCATCCTAATTTCCGAGTCAGCGATTCAAGGATCAAAAACCAAGACGACAAGGGATTTTTCCGTTGAGTTTTGAAACGCCTGGAAAGGAAGCAACCGTGGGCGTTTTCCACATTTCGCGTGACACGTGGGTATCGTGGGAGCCAATGGATACTATCTTAAAAGTACCGTAAAAGTACCATGTGTTCCGCACATGTCCGTGCGAGAGTGTAATTGCAAAAACCATCACTCTACCCACGGACGCGCGTGAAAAGCGCAATTATTTCCTTCATAAGAGCTACTTTTCAGCTAGTCTTTCTACGAACAACTGTATATCTTTCATCTTTGACACACAGCTTTAACGTAGTTAACAATTTACAGTTTCTCAAAAAGAGACGCGAGATCAAAGGCGCGATTTCTCTTCCGACACCGCTTCCACGCTGTCCGACTGGCGTTTATGCGGAAAAACCGGAGATCGGCGTTCAGAGGATCGCGGAAGAGACACGTTCGTTGACACGCCGAGATCGCGTCACGACGCCCTCATTAAAGCACGATCTCGCGAATAAATTCGCGAAGAACGTACGATCGTCGCCTGAAGGAGGGCTACGATCGGGCCCCTCGATGCGTACATCGCCGACCCACGCTGCCCATATAAGGACTGCCCACGCGATATCTATCGTCCAAGGTATCGATGAGCAATTACAGATTGAGAGGCTGACCTTGGTCCGGCAGGAAAACCGCGTGAGAACCGGTTGATCGTCGGTCAATCGGGCCGGGTCGCTCGACGGATTGATTTTCCACGCGTGGAATTTAACTTAATATTACATTTAATTAATTTCAAAAACGTCATCACGATAAAGGTGTGTTAACACTTTATCGTACCATTTTTATAAAACGATTCCAGTAGGAATAAAAATTTCGTTAAAAAGCGACCGTAATTCGCCTACGAATAAGTCCAACTTGGAAACTCACCGCAACGAGATCACCTAGAAATTTCTTTCCCACGAGCAACGTGACAATGCGAAATTGAGGTCATTCGCTACGTTGCGTAGGAATAGCGGCGAATAAGATCAGTGAGGTTAATCAGATCGGAAAGAAAACGATAAGGTCGCCCATTCCGACGTTAACCCGCGACATTCTCATAAACGAACGACACGATTGCAGCTGATTGCTGAATACTATTACCATACATCCATATGTATTACCTTTTCGATCTGGAAAATAATTAACCGTCGTGTACGAAGAGCCAAAACGTCCCGAATAATTATCTCAAATTGTATGTCAGTGAAGTTTCTTTGTAATTAAATTTATATTAATTGAGAATTGCGCTGAAAGAGTGAGTTATTCTATAATAAAGTCTAATTGAGACAAATATACTTTTCTTAAAACTGTAGTTGATACTTGTAGTTAATAAATTCCCAATATTTTTCGTATTACATCTAGAAAGATATCTAACAGCTCTTTTGTCGCAAAAGATTTGAATATCAAGTAAAAACCTTAGCTTATTTTCTTTTATTAATCGCTTTACTAAGATTTTATGTATTACATTATTGAGTAATGTTTTTTAATACTCGAGAGACGAACGAATTAAATAATAAACTTTACTCAAATATAACAATATTCAAACCTCATTTTTGTATAATTTGTGGAACAAGCTCAAATCATTCAATTCTTTGTTCTCAATAATATTTCCAACGTTTTTTAATCGTATAATTATCGCACGTGCAATAATTTTCAGCAAAGAAATTATTTCTATATTTAGTTATTTAGTTATTTTAATTATTATATTAATAATTCTTCTTTTTAGTCCAACATCGTAAACGATGTGTAGTGATTACCATGGTGCTCCATGGTGATTGTCTTGGCAAAGGTACTCTCAGTGATTTGTCATTGCCTTCCTAGAGGTGATGATCAAATTAAAAATTTGATATGTTCTGGGTGGATTTGAACCTGGATCTTTGGCACAGAAAGCAGACGCGCAATTCTTACGCCAATATAATTAGTTCTACAATTCTCTATTTTACAATTTCTATAATTTTTTCAGCGTTCGCCATTGCTATTCTCGAATTACTCTAACGGAAATTGCTTTTACTTTTTATCGAAGCGCAAGATCGCGCGGAATGAAGTCAGGAGACGCGGTCTATTTGAAACGGCGCGACGAAAAAGTTCCTGAATCGCGAAAAGAGTGTCACTCACAAACGATAACGCGATGTTGAAAGTTCAGGTGTGAGAGATCTTAATGAGATCTTGACGGGACGAGACGCGAGCGGCTTGGGATCATTTACGATCGTCCGTGATCTCGCTGTTACGTGATTGAGCAATGGAAGAGGTTTTCGACCACGCAACAGCGTCCCACGTGCATCAATGCGTCGCGAGGCGCTTAATTCCCCGATGATGATCCGCTGACGATGACGTGGGCGACATAAAGATGATATCAATACATTGGAACGAGAACGATCGATGTTACATCCTGAACGAAAGTAGAAAAAACGAAACGTCCCGTTAACACCAACTGACAGTGACATTACATAATATTATAATTTCCTATTGAATATAAATGTAATATAATATATGTTGTACGTAACAGTTATTTTATTGAGTAGGAAATTATAATATTGATATAATGTTACTGTTGGTGTTTACTGGGATGTGTATAGATATTTAATATAGAAAATTTTGGGATTTTTCGTCGCAGTTAAGAATGTCGTTAATTGTTCCGGTTCGAAAATATATAATATAATAATAAAGCGATTATAACGGATCCGTGAAGTTAGCACGGATCTGTGAAGTTTTTTTATTATTCTACTAATAAAAAAAAACGGAGTTCCAGTAGCACTTTTCATAGTTCTACAGTTCCTTATAAAAATTAAAAAAGCTCCGCATTTTTTATAATAAAAAACCAAAAATGAAAAAATGTCGTGCTAACTTCGCGAATCTAGCACGACACCTCTAAAGTACAAGAAAACAATAAATATTAACACTTTTGGCAACAGTTCCCGTTAGTTCTATTCGAGTTCCACCATTGAGTGTAATTTGAAAACAAAATTCCAACAATTACCAATTTTTCATACACTTTAAATATTACATCCAGCACGACACTTTGTCTACAAGTGTCGTGCTGGGTGTAATATTTAAAGTGTATGAAAAATTGGTAATTGTTGGAATTTTGTCTACAAAGTGTCGTGCTGGGTGTAATATTTAAAGTGTATGAAAAATTGGTATTTGTTGAAATTTTGTTTTCAAATTACACTCAATGGTGGAACTCGAGTAGAACTAACGGGAACTATTGCCAAAAGTGTTAATATTTATTGTTTTCTTGTACTTTAGAGATGTCGTGCTAGATTCGCGAAGTTAGCACATTTTTTCATTTTTGGTTTTTTGTTATGAAAAATGCGGAACTTTTTTTATTTTTATAAGGAACTGTAGAACTATGAAAAGTGCTACTGGAACTCTAATTGCTTTTTTTATATTATAGTAGAATGTCGTGCTAACTTCACAGATCCGATTATAATAACGATAGAGAGTTGTGATTTATTGTGGGACGTTCGGACAAATGAGATGCGCGAGATTCTATCGCAATCACTGAGTGCGTAATGCCGCATCCTAACGCCGTATAATTGTACGTTTCGCATAATATATATTCCCTATTTCTCGTGTGAATTTTTTTCTAATTAGCTTTTGAATAAGATACATTTAAAAGATCTGATTTCCAGGTACGCGTAGCTCTTTCCCCCCTTCACCCCGCGTTTAAACTCAACACCGGCGCGGCGCCTCGTAATCGAATCGGCGATTAACGCCCAGACGTTACTCGGAATTTTATCTTCACGATGCAATGACTTTCCGCGCGCAGCCGGGAAATTCCTCCTCCTCGGCTCAGAATGCCGAAACGGTTGCGGAACGGTTAAGAGAAATTAACGCGGCGCACCGGCGCGGCATTACGATCGTTACGTAGCGGAGTTGCGTGAAAAGCAGCACGCGATGATCCTATGGCCGAGCACGTAATTCCACGGCATAATCGCACGTGAGGAAACTCTCCACCTTCCTGATTATCAATTGCGGAGATTAATTATACGGGAGAAGAAGCGCAGAAAGAGAGACAGAGCGAGAAACATCCCGTAATGTCAGGTATTCGCGTGTGACTTACCCGTCATCATCGTCATCAGCGGCCGACCTTGCCGATTACGTCTCGCGGCCGGCCGCGTTAACGATCGCGAATCATTACGTCGCGGAAGAGGGAGAGGGGGCAAGGGGGCCCACGCTCGTTTCGCTCGTTTTAATTATGTCCGCGCGACCCAATTACGTCGCGCGCCGCGCGCGCTTAATTGCAGCGACTTCACTTCCGATCGATATCGACCTGGATCTCGACCCAATCTCGTTTTCTCTCCCCTTTGCCGCGGTTTTTTAACCGACGGCGTTTCCGCCCCCCCCCCCCCCCGATCATTCGCAGTGTCGGGAGTTTACCGTAAACTCCGCTGTTTACACTCGCGGCGGTTAAGGCCCAGTTCCACAACCTATTTTAACCAGAGTTTAACTCGTTATAAACCAATCCTGATTAGGTTTAACGAGTTAAACTTCGGTTAAAGCAAGTTGTGGAACCGGGCCTAAGTATTAGAAAGAGATAGGCCCAGTTCCACAACCTATTTTAACCAGAGTTTAACTCGTTATAAACCAATCCTGATTAGGTTTAACGAGTTAAACTTCGGTTAAAGCAAGTTGTGGAACCGGGCCTAAGTATCGTGTGCCTCGCGGTTTTTCTCGCCGATTTTCCTCGCACACCGATTTTTAATCACCGAGGGACGAAGCCGAAGGAACTTATGGTATTTTGCGGTGTTTGTTTTGCACGACGATTACGAACAAGGGCGTCCGCAGGATTTTTTCCAGGAGGAGCATGATTCCAGAGGCGTATCTACGAAAAATAGCTCCTATGGCAAGCACTAAAATTGCGCCCCTGTCCAAACATATATGACACATCTTTTAACTTACCATATCAGCTCAAAAATAAATCAAGCTTTTTAATCTTTTATTTATCACATTATGTTACTACATGAAAATTATAATTCTATCTTCCTTGCTTTCATTGATGCAAATTGGTCTATGATGTGCTCAAAGTCAGTTTTTTCAGTTTCCTCTCTTTCTATACTCAGGGCTGCGTTCGAAAACCCTACTCGACGGGTAGAGTAACGTTTATTAACCAATCATGATAAAGAAATCTTTGCTGTTTTTGTTCTGATTGGTCAATTAAATGTACTCTACTCGTCGAGTAGGGTTTTCGAACATAGCCTAGTAGAGCAAGATCCACACAGTCTGCCTTGACCCATGGAGGCCCTCATTTTCATATTGGTCCGACTTGAGAGCAATATTCTGCAATCCAAAATTTCTTCATATAGCTGCTGTCCATCAAAATCACAGCTGTAAAAATCATCTAAATTTTCGCACTTTATCTTCAGGTTGTTACTGTCGGCATCGTAAAATAGTCCCTCGACATCGAGAAGAAACCCAAACTTGGCGTCAATGTCGTGCAAACGAGTGAACCTTTCGTCCATTTCTCTGTGAAGACGATCGGGTGTTTAGGTAGCAACTTGTTAGACTGCTGTTTTAGCTTTTATATGCTTTGATGTCTACCGGTGCTTGAGGAAAGACGTTGGGTCGTACCAGGTTAATAAAAATTGCGCCCTCCTTCAAGTGACGCCCAGGGCATGTGCCATACGCCTCTGCATGATTCGAAATGTTACTTCCGGAATTAGAATACTTATAATTTGAAATTTATACACCTTTTGTTGAAAATTATGCACCTAATCCTATGAGCAGAGATCGGCAAGGTTAGTATAACTTTGCCCTTCCTTTATTCAAAGGAAGAGCTTATACTTAATTTTTTGCTGATTTCAAGGGGGAACAAATGCCTCCTATTACCCCGGAAAAAAGTGGGGGAGGAAAGGGGGAGGCTTGGGAAACTCGCCTTTACTTTGTAATTTTGACGCTTTGTAATACGCGCGATACTCGTCGTCACGGTATTCCCTAATCCATCTGCTTTTTATGAGGGAACTATCATTTAGCCTCTGCCGCGTAAGGGTATAATTAAGCACGCGTATTAGGCGTAATCAGGCGTCAGAGGACGGCTGGGGGGCACTTTGTTCCAGACTTATTCTCTCACATATATGTATAATATAATCGTAGGTAACAATGACGATTAGATTTTAAGATCCTGATACGGGCGCTTCCGTCTTCGCCAGTGCGTCAGCGCGATTTAGCACGGCTAGCGATTATCGTTATCAGTTCTAACGAGTATTATTATCAGTGGCTATCTCTTATCAGCGTCTCATCCGACATCTCGACGTCGGTCACGCCAGCGAATCAGACTGCGAGAAAATATCATCTTTCAAACGGTTAATAACGTTAATAACGGCTAACAATGGAAAATAACAATAATGATAACTCACGTTTTCGGGCTGGGACGAACGCCTCTGCCGCGGCACACAGAAGAGCGGCACGCCGCTTTCCCGCTTCCTCTCCAATATAGCGGCTTCCGGTTCCCCTTTGGAGCACCAAGACGTGAACCTCGGCTCACCGACGACGCGCCCGCCGGCCGCGTGACTCCTCTTCTTCTCCTCTTCTTCTCCCTTATCCACCTTTGTCTTCTTCTTCTCTTTTTCTTCTCTCTCTCTCTCTCTCTCTCTCTCTCTCTCTCTCTCTCTCTCTCTCTCTCACAAATCACCAAGGACCGCGCACCCAGCGATCACTCACGGCTCGGACCACTTTTCCCTATTTCCACGCTCGATTCACCGCGCGTGTGTCGCGAGTCACCTCTCTCTTTCGTTCGTTCAATCCTCTGAATCGATCGTTTCGATTCACGGCCACTCTCCAGTCGCAAACATAAACAAACGCTCGGAACGTACGCGCGCCAGCGATGTATACGTACACACAACACGCGGTATACCTCAAGAGAAACCACGCAATGGACAATTCGCAATACAATCTCTCTTCTCACCACGCTCCCCGACCTCAGGATTCGCGATTCGATCTCACTCACGTCGCAGGTCCCATCCGATCCGATCGGCGGACTCCTTTGTTTATCGCCGCCGCTGTGCTCCGGTTGGGTGTCACGCTGAAGTCAGCCGCGCATTGAAGTCAGCCGCGCACTCAAATCAAATCGAACGTAACCGACGCTCACTTGGTTTTCCTCTCCGCTCTTTCTCTCTCTCTTTCTTCCTGTTTGGGCGTGCGATGAATTTTCCGCGACCTCGTGCTAGACTGTCGCGCAGTTGAAGATAACTGATCGTCGATCACGCGCAGCAAAACGATCGCGAGAGAAAGACTCGCGCGAGCGACACTCCACAATGGCGACAGGTTGCGCTCCGCGGGATAACTGCGTTCGCTCCTGGCGGACCGGTCGTCGCCACTCCGGCGCGCTCTCCCCCCTCCCTTCTCCTCGCGCCAACCCCCACCGTGCCTCTCTCGTTAGTCGACTCCTTCCACGCCGCGAGCTTCGGGCGACGCGTGTCCGCGCCATGGTGCTCCGTTGCCGGAGCGCTCCGACTTCTTAGAACATGAGGATGCGATGGCTGACACAAGACACAATGAGCCCGTTGTTTCCAGCCGCGACTTCTTTCTTCGCGCTTTCGACACGTGAAGAAAGAAGGGGAAAAATAAAAGAGAGGAAAGGGACTCCGTCCGCGCGGCGCGGCGTAACGAATCTGTGAAAAATTCCCGGCGCTACGATCGCGCGGGATTCACTTGACGAATCTGTCGCGCGCATTCGAGCCACCGACGCGATATTATCGTATGTGCGCGTAGCACGACCGTAGTTTCCGGCTTTTCTTCTCGATATACACTGAAAAAAAATTCTTGGTAAACTTGTGAGATGCATTTAGTAATACTTTTTTTAAAGTATTGATTATTATTATCGAATATATATATATATATATATATATATAATAACAAAACATTTTGTAATAATTATAAACATTTTAAAAGAGCAAATTTTAAAAGAGCAAATTTAGTTGAGCCAACTAAATTATGTAATACTTATTATACGTTTAGTTGAAACTATTTCACCGAGGTGCTTGGTAACATTAACCAAGCCTGGATTTTTATAACCAAGCCTTTCTTTCAGTGTACGCTTTCTTATTCTCCCGACGATTTAAAATTGTAGTAACTTGAACGTGAGGCTTGAACGTGATTTGTCGGAATGTCGTGCTATGATACAATTACATACCGAAACGCAGCACTGATGACAGCGATGGACTGATTTGGCTCCTTCGACACTCATGATGCCTGAGCACGATCGAATCTGCGCTACGTGGCATTTCGATGCCACAAACGAACGCACGCGGACAGACATGAAGACCACTAGATACTCGACTACCGATTCCGTTGAACTAGTCCGAGATTCCGTTCCAATTCGTACTACGCGAATCGGATATGCAATATTGATGTAGCATGTATCTATGGAATATAACGCGTGAATATTCTGTAATAATTATTGTAGCTAATTGTTAACATACGGGTTACAATATTTAGCATGTAATTAATTTGTCACATTTGATACTAGAGAGAGGATATTGTAATTTTCATATTAAACAAATAAATACCGAATGATTGATCAGCATGGAATATCGAGTAATTCATTAATACCAAATAATTCTAGTACATAATAATTTTAATCATTTTAATAATTGTAATAATTAATATAGTAATATTAATACGAGACTGTATCTCGTATCGCACGAACGAGACCCCGAGCGCGAGATCGCCGACCCTGCGCCAAGCGTAAAATGCAACGTAATTGTTTTAAACCGTAATCGCGCTCGTAGCTCGTTAGCTCGTTATTTCTGACTAATCGCGATTTTCACGCAATCGAAATGAGATTCCGGGAGATTCTTGATCCGGTTCCTGGCAAGCGTGACTCGACGAAACGCTCCCCCATCAAGTTCAGGCGCGCTCGCGCGCACATGATTCTTGCAGACGGTTATTAAAAACGAATTAGGGTGCAATACGGCAAAAAATCGACCGGCTACGATCGAAATCAATTTTCCTGTTCCGATGTACGCATACTCAAAACTCTCGCGTGCAACGTTAATGGATATGCATTATCGAAAGCGGCGGACGCATTGGACGGAATTTCCATGGCGACTTGCACTCGTCGAGAAGAAAAATTAGTCACCGGTGCGAGACTGGCGATTATACGAATGGCAGTATAATTTATTAGACGGTAGATTTATGGTCCGTGTACTTAAGTCGTGTTTTCGCTACACGCACTCGTAATTGCGATTCTACGCCTCTGTGAAGTCAGCACCTTGTTTTTAGAACTTGTACATAATTAATGGAATTCTGTCTTCCCCATAAGAGTTTTAGAATTGATTAAGAAATAAATTAATGATATCTTAACTTTAAAATTTCGATATAATTAATAAAATCTTAAAATTGGAATGTTTCCCTCACATAGGAAGTAATTTATTTCTTAATCAATTACTTCCTATTTATTTATCTGATATAAAACGTAAAAATAAAATACTAATGATGAAGATAGACGAAAAGGAGAAGTTAAATTTTTCATCGAAATATTACAACAAGAATCAATCTTTGTAAAAACATATTCTAAATTCAAGATTCTAGTAATCACGTAAACATTTCAAAATGAAGCTATTATAAAAATTGAAATATTTCGTGAAAATTAGTGTTACAATAGATGACAAGATCAAATCTTTTCCCGCCTATTTTCGTCATTATTTCTATAACTTTGTGCTTTATCTCAGACACAAATAAAAATATCATATAATTCATTTATCAATTAAGTATAATCCATAATTATGAATAATCTATCCACCATGCTAAACTAATCAAATCTACTTTTCATAAATTTCTTAATTTTAGTACCAGAGCGCAATTAGTTTATATACTTCATCAATTTTCTTTACTCTTTTCATTTCATGGAATTCACTAGTTTGACTTCTGAGAGGCTCATATGTAATACGAAATGTTTTCGTCCGTGATTTTCTTCTGTCTATATTACTTCTGTCGTAATTTAAATATAATAGTAATGAAAGTGTCATCATATATTAATATCGTAATAAGCTCGTACAAACTGTTTTAAATCTTGCCGAGTGACTGATCTATTTTCTTCGCAGATCGCTATCGAGCGTTTCCGAGAATCGTGCCTTTTTGCGGTTACGTATGCGGCCACGTATTATGTATGTGTATAATGTGTGTGAAATCAGTGTTGGGTATCTCCGCGTAAACAATAACAATCCACGTCGACGTGAAGACTTTGTAAGTCATCTTTCTACGCGCAATCTGTGCGAGCATAACGCTTGTTTCTGATTACAGCTTCTCATCAAAACAATTAAATGTTATATATAATTATTTCCTTGTCGTTACGGTACTGTATACCGTACGCTCTGTCGACATTCTTCTGGCAGAAGAAAACACGCGGAGAAATCCAATGTAAAAATTAATAATGGATTATTCCTTTCTCCTTCATAAAAAATCTTTGCATCTATTTTCATCAATTTATATTTTTGTATAGAAAATGTAAGAATATTCGTAACATTGAAGAAATAGTTTAATATTATCCTGAACAGCATCATAAAAAAAAATGCTCAAGTAATATTTAGTAACAATGGAATCAAAGAAAAAGATCTGCAATGCTAATTTGATAGGATATGTTAGAAGTTAATATAAATTGAATAATATAATATAAGTTGATTAAATAATATAAGTTGATTTAATAGAAATTTCCCTAAAATTGACTATTCATGTGTAAGAGATTAAACGCAATAGATAAATTAATCGATAAAAATATAGTTTTAAATATTTCATTCAGGTTACATATTAAGATATTCCTGATGCCGTATATATATTTAAGACCGAGTAAAAAATCCAGATATACAACACGATTTCAATCGAATGCACACATATGTATATGTTTTGTTGATACAGTATTGTACATGCACTACATTTTTCACTGCCTTCGTACAAACGTCTCTATTAAAAGAAGAAGATTTGCCCGGACGATCGTGAAGCTTAAAAGCTTTCGATGCGGTATAAGTGCGTGAAACCGAATAACGGAGGTCGGAGTACACGGCGCCTGTCACGGAAACCGCGTGTGGCGTGGATCCAAGCCTGGCCGAGATCAGAGAGAGAGACGATCCCCCGGATAGACGCTGTATCGCCCGCTCCGTTCTGCCCCCGTTCCACATGTCACGCGGCCACCCACGCTAATTAGTCCATTATCATTGCGACCGTCACTACCGTCAACTCGCGTTTACCGTTTCTCCGATAACGGCGATGGTAGACGGTAACTTTAACGACGGTGTACCGAAGGCGTGACCGCGTTCGTACCCTTTCGGAGCGCGTGGACTGCTAACGGCGCTCGTTAAATCGTGTATACACGGCAGAAGCTGCGCGTCCGGGAACAAGCGGCTAAATCGATTTAACGTGTATTTTCCTGAGTGGGAATGTCGGGAATCGGCACCGTCTCGATCGATCTAGACAGCGCGATGGTACTCACGACGCGAAGAATGAGGGCAGATCTGGAAAGGATAACGCGACAAAGCACGACGATGAGAGTAAAACGAAATTATCCAACAGAATCCCACGTACATAAAAGATACATTGGCATTAGAGTCCTAAATTTATCTGCGTTCGCGACGGGGACGAGCGAACAAACGGACTCATTTTCTGTTCACACGCTTCGCGAAGGACTCGCGAATAATGGTAGCGCGCGTGATAATTCACCCCATGGGCGCCCGAAAGGCAAGGGGGCAGTTGTCTTCCCCCGGCTTTTCTCGAAAATATAGATTAAATAAAATAGGACAATTATCAGTGGCGTAGCCAGGGGAGGGGATAAGGAGGATAAATCCCCCCCCCAAAATTTTGGAACCAAAGATGAAAATGAAAGGTTGAAAGCCGAGAGAGAAAGGAAATGGTAAATGCTTTAAGGTCTAAAGAAAATGTCCTGAACAAATATTGTTATCTTATTTAATTAAAAAAGTTATGAGTTGTTCTGATTTTAATTTTTTTAAAATCCCCCCTCCTCTCGAAATAAAATCCTGGCCACGCCCCTGACAATTATACATCCAAAATAACGGAAAAAATAATTAATAAACTTTAATCGTTTAAAATGGAATAATAATAATTATTATATATAAACAAAAATAACATTTAAAATACATAAAAAATCAATGCGTTGCCCCCTCCTAGAAAAATTTCTGGGGGCGCCTATGATTCGCCATGGCCAGGTCATGGCCTTCGCTTCATCGCTTCGGGGCTTCGTCCCCCTCTGGTCTCGTGGGACAGCGGGGGTCCTTCCGTGCGTCGCGGTGACACGATCCGGCGCACCCATCGTCACCACGTGGCGCGTGCCGGGAGCATTTAATTTCACTAAAACCCGGCGCGAATAATAAACCGTCGGCAACGACGGCGGCGAGCCCCGATCGGACGCAAGGTCTACCACGGTTGTTTAGGGGAGAGCATTACTATTTGCCGCGCGTGTAGGCGTCCGCCGTGTGGGAGTGCCGCCGGACACGACGGGGGGACATCGGACGAACGGATGGACGAGCGTGCCACATATGTATGTGTGGGTCGTAGCTTCCTCCCTGGAACTGAAGCTCAGAATTCAGGAATCGGCGCGATAAAAGGAACCGCCGGACAGCGACGAACAATGGGAGGGAATGTGGGGGGTAGGGGGCGAGGAAAGAATTCGGGCGTAGGCGACGCTGCTCGATTGACTTCCTCATCTGGCAAAAGCGCTACGTGAACGCTGATAGACGCGTCGTGGAAACGAACGAAATTTGCTCCAGAGTGTTCCTCGGAGAGCAAATGGATCGATATAAATTACGAAGAATCGGAAAGACGTATGAAAGTTTCGGCGGATAATGTTGGCGCAGGCGACGTTAATTAATCCGATAAGTCCGGGTGGGGGATGAGTTCACGGGGTAAGGTCTCTTGAAGATATCAAACAGGGCAACAACATTTCGCTAATTAGTTAATCCCATCGGACAACACTCCGAAGGTTTCCTCGTAAAGCATTAACGTAGCTGTCCTCGAGCAACTTAATTACGTAAGCTGCGCGAAAAAAGAGCATTATCGGCGCAACTTGCTTGTCTATAGAACGGCGTCGAGTATTCGCATAACTTTCACATAATAACTGCGAGGAAATTACTAAGCAGTAAAACAATCTTTATTTATACAATCGCGTAATACGATTCAGTATGGTATGCTAAATTCCTGTTGTACTTCTGTTTCTTTTTCTGATTCAAATGGCTCAGAAATGTTTTCTTCTTCCTTCGTCTCGCTGATATCGAATATCGGTATCGGTTTCATCTTCCGTATTGACCTCTCTATTTTTTGCACTACAGCGATTTCATTCGGAGTGCTTATAAAACTGTCCACTCTGCAGTTCTTAACGCTACCGACTCTTCCGGTTCTACCGCATCTGAAAGCGTTACGAACTAATATATTTATCAATTTTATCGTAGTTTTACGTTGCTATTTCAAGTGCGTAAACACATTCCAGATTTGTAAGAGACATGATAAATATAATAGATTAATTGTATACTTGTGTATACCTGTGGATGTAATCGGCAGTCGCATTTGGAAATTCGTAGTTCAACACATGGCGTACCGTTAACGTATCCAAACCCCTAGATCCGGCGTTTGTAGTGCACAACACTAGGCATTTACCGCTTTTGAAGCTGGCGTACTTGTTTTGCCTTTCATTCATCGGCATGTCGCCGTTCAAGCGAACCGTTTGTATGTTGCTGTTATCCAGGAACATACTGACCCAATTGCATGTGGTATTGTTGTTATTAAAGATAATTACTTGTTCTTTGTTGGCCACTTTCGGTTTGATATATTTCAGGAGTTCGGTCGGTTTATCGTCTGGTCCTATTCTCATAAATTTCTGCGGCACGAGAACGTGATGCAATTTACCTGAGGTCACGTGTTCCAACGATTGCACCTGCAAAAAGATAAATAAATAAATAATCTTAATGCTATCTTAATTCCGAGAATCTTAACTGTCCTACATTTATGATATCCTCTAGAATCTCTGACATTCTTGCGGGCATTGTTGCAGATGCTAATGTGAATTGGGCACTTGTTGGTAATGTAGTATCATCCACATTTTGCACGAAGCCGAGCTGGAAATATTATTTCGTTTAGACAAAAGTATATCACATTAAATATAAACTTTATAAACATATTAAAAAATGTGTAAACATACTGGCACCCTTTTCAAGAATACTTGCAGCTTATCCTGAAACGTCTCATGAAACAAAGCATCCGCTTCATCCAATACAATATGTCTAACCATGTCCAACTTATAAATCTTGGCTGAAGTTAATTTGCTAATGACTCCGAAACTGGCTATAACGATATCAACTTGTTCCACAGTTGGATTTAACATCATTTTCTTTGTTTTTCCACCAGTAATAGTTTGTGTACGAATACCAAGATACTGGCATATCTTCTTCGCTTCCAGCTGTGAAGACAAATATGTCGTTTAAAGACGCATAAAATTAATTTTACGCTTGTGATACGAACCCCAATCTGAAATGCCAACTCTCGAGTAGGTGTCACGATCAATCCCAACGGAGAATTGTATCGAGTCTCTGCTAACTCTTTCCACCTTAAAACTTCATCGATCATGGGCAGAAGATAAGTTAATGTTTTCCCACAACCGGTTTCTGCCGCTATGACGGTATTAGCGCCGTTTATTATCTTGGGTATTCCAATTGTCTGTATCTTTAAAGGCTTCGTTATACTGTATCGTTTTAAGATGTCTGCTAGTTGTGGATTTAAGCCAAAATGCAAGAAAGAATCATGTGCTTTTTCTTCTTCTGTAAATGACTCGTTGTTCGACTCTTTTGTCACCTAAAAATTTCGAAGTATATGTGTTGGAATCATAAAATTAAAAATGACACGAGGTAATGATAAACGAGGGAAACTTAACGAATCGTAACGTACATCTGTGAGAGGATATACGAAGAAATAATCCCCTTTGGATTTATAGTGATGCCATCCTTTGCTAACCAATGGTATCGGTTCGTACTTGGAATACGTCTGTCCCTCATAAAAGTTTAGCTCTTTCCGTTTGCTGACAATTATCGGCGCCTTTCCTTTTATATCTTTTGACACCTCGGTGCGCCTGACGTTACCTTTCTTTCTGGAATTTTTTCTCTGTACAGGATATTAGTTTAATGTACACATTTGTTCGCATAACGAAATAAACAACAGGAAAACACAATGTTGCACTTACGTAGCATCTTTGCAGCTGCGTAAATTGGGCGTACCCGGTTCTGTGACACAAATTACAAAATCTGGCAAACATTTCTTGAATTAAGTTGTACTGCACAAGTACATAACAAACAGTGCCAAAAGCACGCGGTGGTGTACTAGGCCGTTGCCATCTTGAATGCCGGTAGTAAAAATTCCTTTAAATCTTCCACTTCTTCGAATAATGTGACATTGGCAAACGATTGATTCACAAATGCGAATGATTCAGAAATTACTTTTAGAAAGATTGCATGTAAAATAGTTTAGCTTTTCTTTAATATAAACGTTTTGTTCAACTACGAGGTTATTGATAATGCAGAACATCGTCTAGCGGGATCTCAGAAGTCTTTACAGGAATCTGCAATGATCAGCTTTGATAAGTCAATATAGCTTCAACATTTCCGATGTTGATAATGCAGATTGCAGACGGCACATTGTTAAAGCTGAGCAACAGCGTGTGTAGATGGCACAGTCTGTTCATTTCTAGTAGAGACCCTCTAATCAGAGACTGGCCATACATAAGGCGATTTTGTCAAAATCCTGTGAGAGAGAAGGATATACATTCACTATCTCCTTCTCTTTCTCCCTATCTCTTTCTCTGTTTCTTTTCTATCTCTTTCTCTTTCTGTTTCTCTTGTTTTTGACAAAACTGGCGGACCAATCAAAAGTGGCCCCCTTATGGCCAGTCTCTGATTAGAGGGTCTTTAATTTCTAGGCGTTTTGAGCGCGATGTGCGGATTTGATTCTCTTCATATCTTCTTTCATCAGTAGAATTATAGTCTCGCAACCAAAGTTATATGTTGAGTAAAACATGCAATTCAATGAATTTATATTATTAACATTGAAAGAAGATAATTATAGTCTTTAAGAAGAAAGAAGATATAATTATAGTCTTTAAAAAAAGAAGATAATTATAGCATTTTATCATAGTGAATCTATATTATTAGTAAGTGAAAATATGAAAGAAGATAATTATACATAGGTTTAAAAAAAAAAGTAATTAGAGCATTTTAATTCAATAAATTTGTATTATTAAATATGATAATTGCACACAGAAAGGAACTATATAAATAATATAGTTTCGTTAAATATATAATATCAATAAATAATTATATAAAACAAGCATCAAAACTATTTGTAAAAATTTGCATTTCTTTACCACATTAGAGTATAGGAAATAATCTTGTTAATTCAATGGTAGTATTAATAAAACAAATATTTGTTTTATTAAAAATTTTGTTAATTCAATACATCATGCTCTTGTTTTAATAAAACAAGTATTTGTTTTATTAATTTGTTTTTATTAATTAACAAAATTATTTCCAATTAGACTAACGCTGTTAATACAACATCATTTTTTTCCCGTGTATGGGATATCGTGAAGAAAAGAAAATCTCAGAAAAGAGACCACAACCTAGCTCGCGACTGCGCGAAGAGTCTATCCGCGTTCCTCGCAAGAGCCGCGGTCTCTACCGAGGGGACTTCTTCTTCTTCTTTCTTTAAGCGGATCCAAGAAAACGAACCCAATCGAGTGCGTAAAGGAGATCCAAAGATCGGTCAGTTTCTGCTTAAACTTTCACAAAATTTACCGTAATCAAAGCGCAATACTCGTACGCGATACTCGTACAACGTCCACGGATTTTACCGTGGCGGCGAAGCCGAGGAGAAGCGCGCGCAAAGAGCGCGGCACGCGGCCGTTTTCTCGGATCGATGGGCGATTTCGATCGGCCGGCCGCCGTCGCGACGCACGTCGGCGTTTAACGACGCCGCACTGCGCGGAGGCGGCCTCGTCGTCGGCGTCGTCGCCGCACACCGGGCTGTTCGCGATTGTACGCGGGGGATGACGCTCCCGCGGTGAGGCCGCGCGCGTCACGCTCGTTTCTCCCCGCTCGCGGAATCCACGCGCGGAACGCACGCCGGACATTCGAGGACGGAGGACGCGGGATGGCGTCCGACGACGCCGAGGCGCGGGAGGCGCAGGAGGCGGCCGAGGAGGACCTCAGGATCTTCGAGACGCTCTGCATCTCCTCGCCCCGGAAGGTCAATCGATGGGCAGCGCACCTCACCACCCCTTCTCCCACCACCCCGTCGCGGTCACGCTGCACGCATACTCGCGAGAGCACACGCACGCACGCCGTCGCACGCGCGCGGAAACGCAGCCCTCCGCGCGCGTGCGAATCTATCCGCGTTCTCCGCAAGAGCCCGCGATCCCTACGAGAGGTCCGAGGGGACTTCCTCTTTTTCTTTTTCTTTCTTTAAGGCCCAGTTCCACAATCTCCAGTTAACTTAACCGGCCAGTTATTCCATTGGAATTGACCAATCGCATTTGTTAATTTTGCTTAACGACAAATGC
>NJRQ01000264.1:62871-77704 GCA_003063805.1 Aphaenogaster ashmeadi | reverse complement strand
AATGATCAGTAATCGCACGATCTTTTCTGTGGGGCGCTTCGCATTAGTCTTTGCGGTTTCTACGCTTGAATAATTCTAAAAGCGAGGTGCGTTAGAGAGGAAGAGAGGGAAGCGCATTTGGCCAGAGAGGCAGATTTGCATAATCCCGCACTTTTCATCCCGCGTTAGAACGACAGAAAACTTTCATTTTTCGAGAACGCAAAAACCCCCGAGATATGCGGGAAACGTTGCGAGCTTTTCGCGAGACACCTCAAATCTGTCTTCTCAAATCTGCTACGTAAATTGTCTTTGACTATAAATGGCTTTACCTAGAGTTCCTCAAGAGTTTGGACACCGGACTTTTTCAGACTAACCATAGTATGCTTTTCAAAAACGTTCAAGTTAGCTTAATCTACACGGAGAAAATTTTATATTAAAAATTACTATGTATGGCAGTAGCCGTGGACTATTGTTAAAATTATAAAAATTTTTACTATGTAAAACAATGAAAAACATAGTAAAAATTTTTATAATTTCAGCAATAGTCCACGGCTACTGCCATACATAGTAATTTTTAATATAAAATTTTCTCCGTGTAGATTAAGCTAACTTGAACGTTTTTGAAAAGCATACTATGGTTAGTCTGAAAAAGTCCGGTGTCCAAACTCTTGAGGAACTCTAGGTAAAGCCATTTATAGTCAAAGACAATTTACGTAGCAGATTTGAGAAGACAGATTTGAGGTGTCTCGCGAAAAGCTCGCAACGTTTCCCGCATATCTCGGGGGTTTTTGCGTTCTCGAAAAATGAAAGTTTTCTGTCGTTCTAACGCGGGATGAAAAGTGCGGGATTATGCAAATCTGCCTCTCTGGCCAAATGCGCTTCCCTCTCTTCCTCTCTAACGCACCTCGCTTTTAGAATTATTCAAGCGTAGAAACCGCAAAGACTAATGCGAAGCGCCCCACAGAAAAGATCGTGCGATTACTGATCATTCATTAATCTTTTCATTCCCAAATTATTTAACAGCTGCAAAAAAGATTTGTTTGTACTTTTGTGCATGTTACATAACAAATAAGTGATAAGAATATTTTAATGTTTTGAAAACGTATAGGAACTTTCTACGTGTTATTTTTATTGCAGCTATGTATAATAAATTGCATTGCAAAATTATTACACATAATGAAAATCTTTTACCTTTGATAAAAAGAAAAATAATGTCAAGGAAATAATATTTCTGCAAGGTTTAATTGTATTTATGATAACTTTTATCATCGAACAGCACCAAATAAAAGACAATAATATTCTACGTTACCGAAAAGTTTTTAAATACATATCAAAACGTGCCACGCAAGTGTAAAATCTTTACATCCATCTATGTAAAACTATAAAAAACCAAAATATATATTTTCAGATATAAAAATATAAAACGCAGTAACATGTTATTTCATAATTCACAATACGTAGCTATATGGCTACAGCAAGAACGAGGGTTAAACTGTAATTAAAATTGAAGGGACGCAGTAACGCCTAATATTTTTTTATTCATTTACTTAATGTAGCACGAAAACCCACTATCGTAAGGCCCTGCGCACAATGGAGGAATATTAGATATTAGGAGTAGGAATTAGAATTTTAGAATCAGTTTCCTCAATGAACACTATAGATCAGGGTTTCTCAAACTATACGCGTACCACTCGTGGTACGCGGGAAGCCTTCCAGTAGGCCTATTCCGTAACTTTTAACGACACTGTCGTTAAAAAGTTACAGAATAGCAAGGCAGGTGGTACGCGAGTTCATAGAGTCTATGTAATTCTTCGAATATTTTTTGTAATACTTTTTGTGCAATAAATCAATTAAGTCCATAGTTTTCTTTGCATGTTCTAACATTGCTTAAGTGTAGCATACGCATGCTGCAGTGTACTGGAGTATTCATCTTAATTTTAATTGGTGGTACGTGACTGTTCGTGTAGATATTTGAGTGGTACGCGATAAATAAAGTTTAAGAACCCCTGCTATAGATAAATAATAAGTTATGTCGTGTTTCGTATAACACATTTATGTCTTGTTATCTTATTAATATCCATTGTGCGTTACATTCAATATTCATTGAGGAAACTGATTCTAAAATTTTAATTCCTATTCCTAATATCTAATATTCCTCCATTGTGCGCAGGTCCTAACAAGACACGAATCGCGCGTATCTTCAATATCTCTAATCAAGAATCAGCAGATCTTGTTTGATCGAGAACGCATCTCGTCCCGCCGTCTAATTAGGCAACTCGCGCGTCAAATTATACACGGGATTCCGTCACGTTCGTGATTATCGCTCCCTTTCGCTGCCTTTCGGTCCTTCCACGACTCGCGCGAATCGCGAGCGCGTATCGACTCGCGCGTGAACAAGGGGTCGCGTTGCCATAGCGTTGCACGGGGAATCGATTTCACCTGTCGCTGCTACCCCTGCTAGACGACCGCTCGCGCTGTCGCGTGCCTTCCGAAGCCGATCTTAAGTTATCGGGCATCCGGCTGAAAGAAGGGACTTGACTTGTCTTATTCCGGCGCACTGGAGGGCATTGGAGGGAGGGTTCGCCAAATCCAGTTTTATCGATGTCCCGACATTTAATTCGGCTCGAGTTTCTTTCTAGGCCGATGAGACACGTTGGTTTCCGTTCCTCCCTTTCGGGGATATCTTCTAATGGTCTCACGAATTTTGGAAATTTCATTTGCGCTAGTGCTTTATTTATAACGAAGCGCGAATGAGAAATTAAACGTGTCTCACTCTCCCCGTTTATCTCCGCTGCCTCTTAATAAAAGCTGCAAACGCTCTCTGTGCATGTTATTGTTAATAACGTTATTCCATTTCGCTGTAATGCATTTAAACAGAAACGTGAGACGTAAGCGTGTGCATATGTGGTAATTCAGCGAGTTATTAATAATAAAATAGTTTGCTAAATGATTTTAATAATTAGATATATAAAAATGGGAATGTAAATTACTCTCGTTCCTTTTTGAAGAGTTATTAACGTCCTGATCTTTTCCCTTATTCTCCCAATTGTGCACGTAATAAATATGTAGCTCTTTTCAAACCCGTAAGTCTTTTTCAAACTGTAAATATAATGATATATAAAAATTACATTTATTTGATATGATCGGAGATAGATACGCAATTATTGATCGTTTACTGATAAATTATTGTTATTCTGATGCATTTCTCTTCTGTAATTATGTTGAAAGAATGGATCGATGCAACATTCTATATTGGCTGTATTCGCTACTATATTAACGTACCGATATTGTAGCATTAATTATGTTTAGATTCTGGCTTACGAGTATCAGTTTCCGTAATAAATCTAGATCCCCGTCTTCCGTTGCCTCTCTCAAACATCTGATGCAGTATATATGCGCCGTAATGTTTAAAATATGCAGTTGCACACGAGAAAAACGTGGAAGTGCACCTAAATAATTAAATAATATAATTCAATTTTTTTACATGATGCAATTTTGTAATCCAGGGTTCCACGTTTTCGCATTTCGCTGTAATCCTATTATTATCCGGGAGATTTTACCTGTTTATGTAATGCGCGGAATATTTCCATATAAAACTTCAGCGAAGGGAGCTCATGTTCTTGCAGAAAGAAAAACCTGACGCGGACGAATGTTCATCGGCGAAACGCGAAAAACGGGTAAGCGTAATCACGCGCTGCGTTTATGGTGCAAATTCTGCTTCTGTGTGCACAGCGTAGAGCAAAATTCGATAGCCGTCCTACATATATACATATTAACGTTTCGTCGCTGTTGCAACACCGCGGTGATCGAACACGTTGGTGTATTGCGCCAAAGATATAGATGCGATCCGACCGCAATTTCCTGAAAAATGCAATATCGTATTTTGATCGCTAAAAAAATCCTTAGCCTTAAATTCGCAAAAATTACGTCGCTATGTCGTCGCGCATTTGAACGAGATATTATAGCTCTTACGTTCATTTTTACCAATGCGGATTAACTTTCTCGATTTAACTTACTCTTTATCTTTTTCTAATTCTTAGAACTAAAAAAAGATAAAGAGTAATTTAAACCAAGATTAAAGTTAATCTACACTGGCAAAAATGAACATTAATGTCACTAATGCACAATATAATATCATTTTACTCAGCGTATTCTTAACTCTTGCGATAAAACCAATTTATATAATGCAACTGCACTGAGAGAAAAAATATCTTGATACAAAAAAATTTTACTTAACACAAAAAATTATTTACTCGATAGGTCCTAATAGCTTATTTATTGTATTCAAGTCTTAAAACTTTTTGATTGAAATATTTATAATATTTATAATATTTATAATTTTTAATTAAATATTTATTTTCTTTTCATTCTAGAAAATATTTATTGTTAGAACATTTTTATATTCAAGATAATCCGTTTTTTTAATATTAGAAAACAATTTAGTTAAGTTTAATAATATTATTAGGTTATTTTTATAAAATATTTATTTAAATGTAAAAGTACAAAATAATATACTTTATGTAACATGTGTATTTACTTAAACTAAATATTTTTACTTAAATAGGACAAACAAATACTTACATACATATATTAAAAGATATGATTTTAAGAAAATGTATTTTTTTCATTTGAAAAAATTTTTCTCAGTGTAACAATACACGGAGAAAATTTTATATTAAAAATTACTATGTATGGCAGTAGCCGTGGACCATTGCTGGAATTATAAAAATTTTTATTATGTTATTATATTAATAATTATTAGACTCTTTTGTAAAAACATAGTAAAAATTTTTATAATTCCAGCATAGTCCACGGCTACTGCCATACATAGTAATTTTTAATATAAAATTTTCTCCGTGTACCAATGATTCCCGATAATTCAAACTAAACAATACAATTAAAAAAGGGGCAATACAATTAAAAATTAATTTAAATATTTCGTAAACATTATGCGGTACACACATGAGAAAGTATTGTCGGCATGTACGTGCATTTTTTAATCTCACCGACCGTTTCGCTTTTAATGGACTGCGAAGCTACGGTACGAGACGCGCGTGGCACGTCAGCTTTTAACAGAGAACATCTGAATTATTTTAACGATATCGTATTTCTCAAAGCGCTCACGTACGCTCATTGCGATTTTATTGCGGTGTTATTACGGTCGCGCGTGCGAAATCACGAGTCCGCGCGTTACCGAGCGAAACGACGCTGCACTGGCGGAAAAATCCCCGGTGTCTCCCTCGTGGCAAATTCGCAAATTTTTTTTTTTTACACGAGTTCATGCACGGTGTACCGCGGGATCCGTTTGTAATCCCGCGTGCGCGAGATTCGAGGTAAATACCAGCGGTAAATAGGTCGCGCGCTCGCTCTACGCGGTCGTTTTCCCGCGCGGGTCCCGAGACCGTCGGGATATTTATGGGCGGCGGAATAATGGGTATTCAATATCGTCGGACCTAACCACCCGCCGTGGAAATTCACGGTATTCCGCGGGACGAGGGGATACGCATTCTCCCCGCCAAAACCGTACCACCTCGTGCGTCGAAGCTATTTTCAGGTCACGGGGCGATAACGATAACGATCCCATTCGCGCATTCGGCCCCGGTCGCCGACCTGTCGCATAATTAAATCGCGGGATAATTGACGCGATGCGTGTAGGATCGCGCAGATCCCGATTTCAATCAGATTCCCGGGAAGATATAGCGCGCTGTGAATTAAATATCCCTCCATCTCTCTCTCCCGTATCGTCTGAACGCGCGGTAGACATTAATTCATCCCCCGAGCGAATGCAACGGGTTTGCGCGCGAGAGAGATTTTCCTCTCGGCGTTCCGCGCTGATGTACAAGTATGCGCATTGCTGAAAGCTTTTTTTTTAATCAGCGAGGATTCGCTCGAGAAATAAAATACGACCACTTCGTTCTCGTTCTTATCCGTTAGTATACATATGTATCTTCGTATCTTCATGCCCGTACTTCGCATTAGTCGTAGTAGGCATCCGGGTCTGCAGTGTGGAACCAACCGCGCGATACCATCGTGAAGTATCATTGTGGAAACGCTGACCTGTAAATTCGGGCAGCGTATTCCATTGTGCCGTGTTCGGTTGCACGGTAACATTCCCGCCCCGGCGACTGACGTAGATTTCGCGAGGCATAGATTTTCGCGTGTAGATACGGATACCTGGACGAGGCCGCGAGGGGAGACGAGGGTCGCGAGGTCGGTCGTTCCCGGGGTGGTAGCGGCGGCGGCGGCAACGGCAACGATGGCCGTTGCTCGGATTCGGGTCACGTAATCCGCTGTCGTAGACAGACGAAACTTCGCCATCGTAACTGTCTGTGCCGCGCGCATCCGATTGCCCTGGAAATTGGCGACGGTGGCAGTCACCTTCGACGCGAGCTCTCATTCTCTCTCCTCTCTCTCGTCGCGCGGCCGGAAACGCCATCCGCGAGTCGGACTTCGAGTACGAACTCCGTTGAGTACTATCTGAACCACGGGGCGCTTCGGGGAATACGAAGCGCTCTCGCGCACGATTGTGTAACGGAAATTCCTGCGGGAACCTGCGATATGGATCCGGCGGGCAAGACGAGGTAGAGTTGATCATGTTTTCGCGAGCGTGCCTTGTTACGGACGACTCGCGTCGGCGAGATCGATTTCGACGGGAATAATCGGCGAGACTACGCTTTATGTAGAAATATCACATCTTAGATTTGATGAATCCATTTTTCCATCGAATTTTGCAGTTATTTGGGACTCTAACGTGCTTAATAATTATTTAAGTACAGTTAAGTGTCTTAAATAATTTCGAAATTTGTGGGAAATGGATTCAAATAATATTATAATTATTGTAAGTTATAAAGAAATATAAATAAATAGTTATTGTAAATTAAGAAGAATATTATTATTAACCCTTTGCAGACCACGTGGGTCTTTCAAGACCCAGTCGATATTTTAGTTTCGAATTTTACGGTTCTAATTTTGACTCATAAAAAAACCTATACAAAAATCAGGCATATGTAGCGGTATAAATACTTAAAGCTTCTTGATAAAGAATCTAAAGATTCTTAAAGCCTTTGAAAGTATACTTGAATTTTTTCTGATTTTTTATGGCACTATTACTGCTTGAAAATCTTAACTGCCCAGGTAACAAAATATGTCATTTTGACGACATTAGACGTCATTTTGACGTCAAAATGACGACGAATAACGTCAGCTTGCTACCTGGGTGGCCCTAAAAGACCTAGGTGATCGACGGAAGTAGCAGAATTACACATGGTCTACGAAGGATTAATAATACTAATAATAATATTATTAATTCAGATAATGATATTATTAATTCACTTTCTAATCTAATTTAATTCATGTGTAGAGAATGTAATGCTGGGTCTACAATGCGAGTCTCAGATGGTCTCAGAGTCGTAAGTCGTAAGAAATTGACCAATCACAATCGAATTTGAGAAAAATAATTGACTGAGATTGGTCAATTTCTTACGACTTACGACTCTGAGACCATCTGAGACTCACATTGTAGACCCCGCATAAGATTCGGATTATTGTGCAAGCTTCTTCGTCAACGCATTTCAATCAGCTTTGAGTACTAGATGTACCGGTAGTAGAGCGAATGCGTAATTAGTAAATTCCGTATGCATGAAGATACTTCCATTTATAAAACTTCGCGCCGTGTTTATTCCACGATGATCCTGTTTCCGACTTTCGTTTGCGTTCGGACGGGATGAGATAGTCATCACGAAGTTATATTACAGCGCGCTCCCGTTTGCAAGCTCGCAGATAAGATCGAGAGAGACAGGTGGAGAAAGAGCGAGCATAAAAAGACCTGCTCTTTACACGTTAAGACTTAATCCGCTTATGATTGTGATTAACGGCGAAACGAATTCCTCGTTTGGGCGTGTACTTGGATTTAATTTCACATTTCGCGAGAGCGATTCGACGGGGGATATATTTAATTCCGCGCGAATCCCGCAACGAATCGGATTTGTTAAAAAGTAATTAAACGCGTCGAACGTAAATCAGCATCAAAACGAGATAAAAGCGAGCTACTCCGGTTGGTTACGGTAACTCAGTTACTATCGCGAAATATTTAATTAGAACGGCGATAATTGGCGCCGAAATCGCCGACATAAATATTTAAACGTATTGTTGCGCTCTGAATGATAATATGATCCATCCGTCTAATTCTGAATGACATGCGCATCCTTCCAACTTGGCTTAATGACGATTTAATCAGCGTTCTGCGCCGCATTGGATTTCATTGCACCAGTTGGCGAATTGATGCAAATAAACGTACAAAATGATCTGGAACATCATTTTCTTGGCAAATTGCACAAAAAAATGTATTCACATTATCACGACACTTGACTAATTGTAAAGCGATCAATTTCGATTTTTAATGTCGATCGGATTGCCGCAGACGCAATTTGCAACCTTCTTGCAGCCTTCTTGCAATACCGTCTTCTTGGAAAATTTCGTTATTGCGCTTGAAAAGGATTATATTTATAAATAAATGAGATTAATCTTTATCTGTGCGTTACAAGATTGCTTAGAAGATTGAAGCGTAACTTTTTAAGGGCAACACGGATAATAATGACCGATTTTTATATAAAGAGAATCAAGCACCAGTTAGAACTACTTACAGTCGAAGATATCACTCGATAACATATCAATCGGGGAATTTATTCCGAGAACGTCATACGTTCGTCTAATAAGTTTCCAGCACGGAAGCTTCCTGGTTCGATCGCAAACATTTTAAAATAGACGATTCGAAATACCGTTCTAAAAATAGCCGCCAACAAGCTGACTTATCCGCATTGTGGCCGACATTCTACGATCCGGCAATTCTCCAGGCAGGCAGACGTACATAATGGCCGAGGAGCATATCGAGCCGCCTTGTAAAGTTTCCGTCGTACACGCGTGGAAGCTCAAATGGGTGCCATTACGAACCGCCGGTAGAGACGTCGGTACCTGCGGCACTCGCGAATCCCGCATTCTCTCCGAACGAGAGAAAGGTCGGAACTTCAGAAGCCGCAACGCGGCGGCCGTCGCTAATCTATTCCCGGCTTAAACGGGCGCTTCGACATTAAAGCCCTCCGCCTCGCGTAAGAAGCTTCGGGGTATAAAATGACTTTCTTTACGACGGGATCCCCTCTCGCCGTGGTGAAACTCAACTGGGAGTATCGTATATACACGTCGCACGGCGTACGATGAGACTGGATAATTTATGACAATTGTTACTCTATTTTATATAAAGTGCAATTGTACGGGGAGATTCATAAAAGCAATGAAATGGCAATAAATAAGCAGACGTCTATCGTTGAACGTCTATCGCTGGCGGACTCGCATTTTTGCGAGATTACTTAGCCCTAGCTTCCCACACTGGGGTTCCTGTAAAATTCTCTAGTTTGCGATTTTGAAATGTAACTTCTCTTACAAGCGAATATTTTACAAACTACTGTCTTTTTCATATTTTTCTATGCATAGGCATATTCCTTGATGTGTGGCGTATTGATGGAAAAAAAATACTTAAAATCAGTTGATTTTTTCTTATATTTTTAGCCTAATATTCGACTGGGGTAGCCTGTACCCCAGTGTGGGAAGCCCGTAAAAATTTGAAGTGTGGGAAGCTAGGGTTAATCATTCAGTGTAGATCTAAACGCAAAAGTGTATTCAATTTAAGGGTACACAGTAAAAAATAAAATGTTAATGTGTATTCAATTTAAGACATGTTGATTTTTTGAAATAATTGTGTTAAAAGAACTCAAAATTATATTCAATTTCTAAATGACATACATAAAAAGTTAAATTATTACGTTGACATAAACGTAATACGTGAAAATGTTATGAAAATAATAACATATCCGTTGTATGTTAATTTTATATTGAAATAATAATCAAATCTTGGTAACACAAGAAAATTTTAACATATGGACGCACGATTTTTTACTGTGTAATGTCTTCAATTTTTGGAAAATTAAAATTATCTGAAAAAAATCTGATTTCTTTCTATAAAAATGATCATGTTAGAAAAGTATTGAGAAGTATGTGTGGTTATATAAAATATAAAAAACATAAAATATATGTAAAATATTCATCTTATCAGTACCTTTGATAATGAACAACCGAATATCTGGTTTCAGGTGGACCCAGACGACGCAATGACTCACGATCTAACGACCACCTTGAGGAGCGAGCTGGCGGCCCTTGAGTACAAACGGGACAGGCTTATGTCTGAGGTAAACCGATTATCGTTTCTCCACTTCGATAATCGCTCGCGTTAGTAATCAATTTGGTCCCCGTTTAGCTGCAGGAAATGAAAAGCGCCGTGAGATCGCGGGACCAGAGGGTCGTGGAGCTACAGGTAGAGGCGGATCAGCTTCGCGAGCAAGCAGCCAGGCAGAATTCCGTCGTCTCCAGTCTCAAGAAGCGCATTCAGGTTAATCTGCTTCCACTAACAAGCGGACGATTAAAGGGCTCCTCCGTTAATGAGCGCCGAGATAATTCGCTTCTTCCATCTCGCTCGGCCAAATATCTTTCGTTGAAAACGATCGACGCGAGACTCGCGGAATTCTGTAGTCGACGGATAGCGGACGATACGCGCGTTACATCTTGTAGAATTCAATAACGATTTCAGGAATTGGAAGAGAGGGAGCGGAATCTCTATGCGTCCCAGGGCAGGAATGAGATCACGATACAGGGTCTGCAGCGTGACGTAAAGTATCACGAGGAAAAGGTCAGGGAGTACGACAAGAAAATTCGACAATTGGAGCACAATATATCTGAGGAGATTCAATTGAAGGAACGGGCACGTCTGAATCTGCAGGTGCTGTATTTCAACGTGGCCCCGATCGCGTTCTCTCGACACGCCGTCGACACCTCCATTTATTTCTTCTCGCGGAAAAATCGTATCAATTTCTCCCTTTCCTCTGTATTCAAACCGCTTTTTCGATATCTTATATCCTGTTTTGATAGGATTTCGTGCGAAGGTTAGCACATGCATTGAACGTCGAGTACTGCGACACGGCGCATCACAGTCCGGAGATGGTGATTCACAAGGCCGAGGAACTCGTGCAAGAGGTGAACCGTTTGCGGACGAAGAGCACAAACGTCGAGACGCAATTGACGGGCGTCGAGGTGGATTTCAGGACCTGCAGGGACGCTCTTGATCGTGTCACTACGGAAAAGGAGCAGCTACAGAGACAAATATCCGTTCAGCTAGTCGATATAGATCGTTTGCGTCAGGTGCGACCATTGAGATTTTGTCTATCAATAAAATTGAAAGAACGTCATATTCGTAAATTTATAAACCTATTATAAAATTATATAAACCAGCGGTGGCCAAACGGTCGATTGCGAACACTCGGGCGGTCGATCGTGTGACAACGTATAATTCATAATACAACAATTATAATTGCAATGTAACCATAATTAATTTAATTATTGCTGTTTTATGCTCAATCGCAAAACAAACACATAAAATAAACATGCTTATTTCACATATAAACCTGCGACAGGAAACAGTAGATCGCGATGAGGTGAGGAAGCTGAAAGTAGATTTTGGTGCTTCTAAGTTTGGCCACCTCTGATATAAACGCTACTGCCAGAAATTGTGGATACAGCTATTATTTTAATTATTTCGAGCAGTCAAAATCTACGAAGTCGTCAAATAATGTATCATTAATGGTTTACAATTATCCCAGGAGAAGGAGTGCCTGGAAATGCAATATAGGGTCGCCGAGAAGGACATGAACGACCTGAGAGACAAGCTCGTCAACGCGAATAGGAGCTTAACTAGCGCAACGGGGAACATATCCAATCAGGAAGCGCTGATCTGCCAATTACGAGGTAAACCACCGCTACCGGATCGATTCTATCTCGTACCTTCTGGTAACCCTCTTGTCGCTTTTGCAGAGGATTTGAAAGCCCGCGAGGAGAAGACGCAACGCGTACAAAATGAATTCCGTCACCTTCTAGAGTCGGTTGCCATCCTCGTCAGTACACCAAGCCGATTCGTCGAGTCCCACGAGAACGCGATCAAGGATCGCATTCGGGAGATCCTGGCAGACAACAAGGATCAGTCGCTGGTAGCTATTAAAAATTGCACGCGTGCAACTTTGTACTTTTGCTTACGTAAAAATCAAGTTTTTTTACATATAAATAATTTTCTTTACTTTGAAGCTAATAGATGTTGTAAATTTTTTATTTTATCAAGAATTTTATCAAAATGATGGAATTTTCATATACTTCAATGTACGCAATATCGCGAAATTTATAATGTTACGAACGTGTTCTTTTCTCGCAGAAAATACAAAGTCTTCGGGAGAAGGTGAACACGGCGACGGAGTCAACGAATCGGCAGAGCGAGTTGGTCGAATCCACGATGATGAAGGTACGCAGTTTGGAGGACGAGCGCGCCGCTCTGGAAGCTAAAATACACAAACTGGAATCCGAACTCACGAGCAGCGATCTCTCCAGAGAGTCTTTACGCAGAGACAAGCAGACGGTAATTTCAAACGCTCCTATCTCTTGGAAATGTTAAAGCAATCTTGACACGTAGCGTAGAGAACAAGGAGCTAAGGGCGTTATATACAATTAACTATCTCACATCTCTTCGAATTAAATAAAATATTGAATCTCTATTTAAGAAATCTTAAAAAATTGAAACAATATTTTTGAAATTTCTAATTGGAATTTCTAGTATTATAAATTCCAGATTTCTAAAAGATATTTATTTTAGTTTCTGTTCTAACGACAACGTGTATCGTTTATTTCCCATGAAGCATCGATTTTAAAGCTGACTTCATTGCAAATTTTTCCAATTCCTGACTATTTAAGGAACTTTAAAAAATTGAAACAATATTTCAGAAATTTTTAATTAAAATTTCTAGTGTTATAAATTCCTGATTTCTAAAAGATATTTATTTTAGTTTCTATTCTAATGACAACGTGTATCGTTCATTTCCCATGAAGCATCGATTTTAAAGCTGACTTGATCGCAAATTTTTCCAGTTCCTGACCTTCTTGGATCGACTGGGTAAGTCGATGCAAATGGACGAGATCTCTCAGGAGATCGGGCTCGATCTTCATACCGAGTCGCTGTTGGTGCGGGCCGAGCAGCTAGCCAGATTGGAGACCGACAAGCTAGTCGACAAGGTGAAGGACACGATCGATATTACGTCTTTTCGATACCGCTGTCACGTTGCTAACGTCTTCTTCTTTGTTCTGTGTTTCTTTGTCGTGCAAATCATGTGTGCTTACCGCACGTCGCAGTATTTGTGCTCCAGCTACACGACCCTACCGAGGATTCGGCGCGAACGATCGTTCCACGAGCTTCCTTGTCTCAAAGAAGTAAGCCCCCCGGCGCGAGCAAAGCGCCTTAGAGAGAAACTTCACAGAATTCTCAGGCATCCTCTCCGTAGATATTCATTTCGTTCCTCCATCGTGGAGTATCCTTAACGTAGAGAGAGGCGCTTTTCATTCCCCCATTTCTCCCCCTAGGTTTTCCGACATACTTTGCGGACGTTGGTCGAGCTTTGCTTGCGACGTAATTGTTGCTTCAAATTGACAGTTTATCGGAAATGCCGCGTAATGAAGTTCCATTTAATATAGCATCTACGATGCTGTCCGTGGCGCGTCGATATTGCGGTCGCTCTTTTCAACGTAAAACTGGTCCGCGGCGTACTAACTTTTAATTAAACAATCTCCGATAACATGTCAGCAGAAAACAGATTTTTCCTTTGACAGGACGTTCCCTCATTTTGTGAAAAATAAGTTTCTTTATTCATTGCATATTTAATGACATGTACAATAGAAAAGTCATCGCAAATGCGCATGAAGAAATCACCGTTATTTTATTTCGCTCATCATCATCCAAGACTTATGTGCTACCATCCGAGCCTAAATCAATAATTGCACGAGGAATTAGTTGAGTTTGATATTTTTGCGTTCTGTAATAATGTGTATTTGCACATTATGTCACATTTGGGAAATGCCGCTAGAAAGGACTCGACAAATGTGTGTTTTCCTTTGCTTTGTTTCACAGACTTCCGTAGTTTATCAGTTGCAACGTCGCGTCCGAACCCTGCGGGAGCAATTGCAGCGCAGGGACCTGCATCTGGACCTTCTACGTAGGAAGCTATCTCTGCAGGAGGACAGCGTGAGGATGAAGTCGCTGTTGCAGAGCGAGCGCGATGAGGCGAACATACGGTTTGTTTTAGAGCAGCCTAGGGCCGATTGTAACAAAATTTTAAACAAACTTTGAACTTACTCTTCGCAAAGATGTTAAATAATTTGTAAAAACTGTTATTTGCGCAGAATGTAATTGCGCGTTTTCTCTCTCTCTCTCTCTCTCTCTCTCTCTCTCTCTCTCTCTCTCTCTCTCTCTCTCTCACATCGTGCGAAAATAATTATCGCGAGGAATCAACATCCGTAAATGATGTTTGCGTAGACTATTTATTTGTATTCTGAACAACAATTAAGAAGCCACCATCAGTGTAATAATTAATTCGTGTTACAATCGATTCCAATCTTTACCATCTATTGAACACGTAATGTTAGCGGGGAAACAATGCCTATCGACTAGCTGTTCGATGAGAGATATATAGAGTCGCGGTTTATTGGAAAATTTAACCGGTCGAGAGTGCGGCTTTATGCATTCGAGATGCGGTATGATTTTTCCACGCAGTGATTGCCAGTGGTTATCTATAATTTCTGACAGTGGTTCGTGGTTTATTTCAAATGCGTCGAATGCATCTCTTCACGTTCGTTGCTGCATGCTAGGCAGCTATTAGATATCGCTTCACGGAAAAAAAATTTGCTGTAACAGTGTTTGCTGCTATAGCTAACAAATTTG
>NJRQ01000264.1:47077-61860 GCA_003063805.1 Aphaenogaster ashmeadi | reverse complement strand
TTTTTTACATTATTACATTTAATATTGATTATTAAATAATGTAACTTTAAATTTGATAACTTACTTTAGCATTACAAAAAAGTTACGAGAAAGGTAACGAATCGTTACTTTCTAAGTAACGATAATGATAATGCGTTACATATAACGGTAACAAGTTACTTTTTATAAAAAGTAATGGTAACGCGATATTTTTATAAAGTAACGTTCCCAATCCTGCTTATAATAGGAATTATAATATATGTATTATATATATGAAAATTGTAACGATTCATTACTTTTTGAATAACGATAACGGTAAGAAGTTATTATATTATAATACATTTTCCAATGAGTAACGAATAATGTGGTAACGAGTTACTTTTCAAAACTTCAAACCCTGATATTATATATGTATATATATTAATTTTTTTTATTAATTAATTATTTATTTTTTTAAATATATTATTATAAAATATTCTTAAAATATATTAAAACAACTTTGCCGATCAATAATTATGATGCACGAATATCTAGAGACGGAGTATGCGCTCTGAATATGCTCCGATACGCGTGCAATTTCAAGGGTAAAGGCATTTGTGTCCTCGTGTGTACGTGTATGGCACACAAGCGTTTGTTTCTGTCGACCGAAATGTGCGCTTTATATAAAAAAGAAGAACATCGACTGCGCTGTAGCGTGGTGTCGTCGATGCTACAAAGGACGGTGATACACCATACAGTGATACGTGCGTGTCGATGCAAGGCATATCGTTATCCTATTCTGTTATTGCTCGTCTATAATTATATATATATATATATATATATATATATAGAGAGAGAGAGAGAGAGAGAGAGAGAGAGAGAGAGAGAGGGAGAGAGAGAGAGAGAGAGTGATTACTGCTTTCGTCTTCCTGCGTACTCTAGCTTACGGCTATTGTATTAGACGAGCCATTAGAATTTTCGAGAACATGGCGTCTGACAGAATAACGCGTTTATTGCTCGAGTTGTACCCCAGTACAAGGGTAATTGCGAATTTTACAGGTATGTAAGTTGCTTCAATGGGGAAAGATATGAGCGGCTATTCTTCCTTTCTTTCAGCGCGAAGAAGCTGGCGAAACAGGTCGAGCGATTTCAGATCCAATTGTCGGAGGAAAAGTCGCGGAATCGGGAGTTGAGCGCACAATTGACGGACGCCGCGGATTACAAGGTATGTAATTTCAAGAGAGATACTTTCTCACAATCGGATAAATCCGAACGCTTCGAGGGATACGCGTGGGACGTTAGTGCGTGCGATGATTTCATCGCAGCTATATATAGCTAACACTCTAACAGACAATCGCGATAATATGTTGGCTGCATTAAAGGCTAATATACAATGTGCTCTTTGCTTCCTGTTTCTTGCTCTCTGCCTCTTGCTTCTTTGCCTTTCCTCGCATTGTTTTACCGACAATCGTGTTTCTTGTCACGTGTTTCTTGTCTCTTCCGAAGTTCGTCAACTTCTATCTTGGATGACAGTACGGACAAACATCGCATTACGCGACATAACCAAAATTGACAAAATGCAAAAAGCAAGAAACAGGAAGCAAAGAGCACATTGTAGATTAGCCTTAAGTCTTAATGCATTCGTAAATCTTATCATTCCGTGCACACAGAAAAAAAAGTCTTCTATCAAGACGAATATATTTAAATTAACACTATCATTGTTTCATATATAAGCAAGAAAATATTTTCTTAGAAGAATTTTATATTCTTGTATTTCAAGAATATTATAAATTAATTTGAATATTGTAATTGTTACATGAAGAATACAATAATACGATTAAACTGTATTATCTTTATAATATGAATATTCTTGGTTTGAAAGTATTGCTATTCTCTATCCAATATTTTTTGCTTTCCATTAATAAAAATTATTTTTGAATAATAAGACTATAATTTTCTTTATTGAATTATATAAAATGTTTTGATGCAAGTAATATTTCTTCGTTTAACGCTATAAAACCTCATTTCAAGATTTACATGTCAAAAATAAAGATATCTTTGAAATAAGAATGTTCTTTTTCTCTGTGTGGGATCTTATCCTCCTCCATTGAAAAGCGAATGAACATTTAATTAAATTTTTTTAAATTATTTAATCTATTCTCCGGGTTTTTATAGAAAGCTTCGTTGAATCGATTTTACGCTCGTGAACGTTACTAAGCGGCGTAGCGCCGGGAAAACAAAATTCCCGAACGAATTCTCTTCGTAAACCGCGCGAGAAAGCCCTCATAATCCGCGACTATCGATCACACGTTTTAACCCACTCTACGGCGTTTTCCGCGAGCAGATAGCTGCGCTGGAACGCAGCCGGAAGATAGAGGAGCTTCAGAAGCGTCTCGTCGAGAGCGAGATGCTGAGGACGCGTTACAACAGAAAGTTGACGATGGCGAAGGAGCAGATGAGGACGACCGCGGAGACAGCCGATCAGGAGAGATCGATAAACGACCATTCCCTGCAGCTCCTCCGCGACGAGCTGGCTCAGGTCAAGCAAAATCTCTCCGAGGTCACGCGAAGAGAATCCCAGGTGAGATGCCTTATTACCTTCGTACGTGTCAGATATCGCACGCGCCATTCCATCTCGCACGTTTACGACTGTCTATAAATCCGCGTTGACGTTCCGTTAATGATGCGAAATAAAAATCTGAGATATATAAAATAAAATAGATCTGCTCTCTCGTTGAGACGGACGGCTGAACAAATGAATTGTAATCATTAATATCGGGGAATCGCGTCGCGCGACGTTCGCATTATTCGCCGAAAAGAACCGAAAGCCGCAAGTCTCAATGCCGGATTCTGTATTCGGCACGCGTATCGGTATTCACGTAATTCTGATTTACGATCGTTCGTGTGCACGAGCGCGGATTTGCGAGCGATTAAATTACGCAAAAGAAGTCGCTCGTGGAGACGACCACGGAGAGCATCACGTTGCGTCGCGGACAAGTTCCTTCGATGCATTACGTATGCACTTCTTGAGTCACGGTATCTTTTTCAACGTCTACGCTAAATCTCCCTAAATGATATATATTTTCTCCCGAGAAAGAGGAAAGTGCAGAGGTTTTTAAATTCTCCATTTAAAAAAAAAACGCTGAAGACAGCTAATTATGATATAAATCCACGTTATGTCCTGCGAAAGTCGTCTCGCCCGTAATCCACAGATTCTCTGTCATGAGTTCAAAGCACTTTGATCTCTTATTAAAGCGGCAAGCGGCCTTGCAGCTTTAAGCTCATTCCTAATACCCCGCAGAGGGCCGAAAGGGCTCGTTAATTCATTGTGCCAATCCCAATGACGACGATCATTCGCGTAATTGCGATCTCTCTCTCTCTCTCTCTCTCTCTCTCTCGTCGGGCGCGTAACCCTCGTTCAGAACGATTTGGAGTTGACTACGCATCATAGTAATTCGAGACACGTTCGCGCGCGTCGCCGAGCTGTAAAGCGGATAGCTCCTTCGACTTAAACCAACTTAAACCCGCGTGCGGCATACTCCGTGAAAGGACTGTAAATCTTGCATGCGATTTCGCGAGGCTTTATCCCGACGTCGCTGCCGTAACTTCGCTTTCCGAAGCGTCGCGCGAACATTGATTTAGTTCAAACAAGCGAACATTAATTATAATAAATTACACGTGAGGCACTTGAGTCCCAATACCTCTCGCTGCATCTGTCACATCCGCTATAAAATAGCATTTCAAACTCCAGGAAAGTATGAGGAAGAAAAGTGGAAGGAGAAATGCCGTTATTCAAATGGAAAAAGAATAATGTGAAATCGCGAACTTTAATGCAACTTACGTGTTAATATTATTAAATCGGCAAAAAATAATTGGATTCCATGCGTAACATAAAATTATATTCCATTAAGTATTTTTATATGACGAAAAATATTTATAAAAAATGGTATTCTATAGAAATCAAAATGCCTACGTTTTGCCTACGTACTAGAAATGATTGTCTAAATTCGCAAAATTTGCGATAAAGAAGTTAATGTTCCAGCGAGTCGCGCGACTCGCTGTTCAAGTATGAGCTACGATTCAATTCGCAAATCGCTCATTTCCTGTCTCAGCTCCAAAGCTTCCGTGTCTCCGTGGCGAAGTTACTGTCGGAATCTATGTGCACGCCCGATTACGAGATCATTTCGCGGCTGCAGAAAATGGTCGCGGCTCATCGAGACTTCACGATGCTTTCCCGTAGATACGACGAGCCTTTGGAAACGAGTCCCTCGAGATGCACCAGGTAATAGTCAGATGGGATGCCATCGTATCTTCCACAATTTAAATTTTCTCTAAAATCTACCGATGTGTTAGTAATTGAATATTATCACGTAACTCCGTCTTACAAGAAGTATTTGTAGAATTTACAGTTGATTCTTGCGATTTTTGATAATTTATGATAATTTTAAAACAAAAATCTGCAAATATTATCGCACAATGCGATAAAAATAAGATTATTTATAAAGGAAATTATAACTAATTATATTAAGATATAAAGGAAATTTGCGCTTGTACAAGTCATACATTATGTTATCTTTTTTTGTCTTCTTCTACATCCTGGATTTAAGTATTTGCATTATTCTTGTAACTTGTTGTATAATGCACCTTCCTGTTACAGTATTCATCCAGTCCATCCGCCGAGATCGCCCGGTTCACGTTGCACCCGTTACGAGGACAGCGGTTTCGCGGACCCGCCCGATCTCCACGACATCGACGACGATTACAACAAGAGGCCAGTGAGGAGCAGCCTTCTTCCGTGACACCGGCCAAAGTTTAAGTTTTAAGCATTCCTGGGAAACGATCTCTGCGTTTAATCCACCTGCCGAATGAGGACTTTGAGTTTCCGATCTCACGTAGCTGGATAATGTCGCGGATGGGAAAGCTCCTCGCACATGTGTCGTAAAGCGTTACGTTTATTTCGCGTAAACGAGCGACTTCTACGAGGACGAAGAGGACCATTTGCTTATCGACCATCGTCGCATTACGAATTAGACAACGGGCACGCCATGAGATCGCTCGCACGTCGATCGAGCGTTCGAATGGCTCGCCCCTCGGCACCGATTCCGATGGGATAAGCATTAAGAAATATCGAACCATCGATCCGTGCCATTACGAGGGAATGGAGGAGGAAATCGACCCGACGCGTTCGCATGAAATCGCAATTTCGCTCTAATTATTAGCCGGCAAGCGTGAGAAATTCCTAACGGGTCGTGTTGAAGCGCGATACTGAATGTACAGAGTATTAGCTGTCATGAACGGAAATTGTCGAAAGTGTTCAGTGAAAATTACGCGACTCGATTGTTCGCATAGACGTAGTTTAAGGTAATTTATTTCGGAAATATTTACGAGCCGGCCGCATGGCGCGGACTTTGATTTATATACGCGAGTAAAATAGCTATTATACATATATACACGTCGCCCCCGAAAAAATTGTCTGGATGTGCCACTTGAAGCAAGCAATCATTAATATGTATCAAGAATGGAACCGTATCGAATAAGATTAGTCAAGCATGCGAACCATGTGCAAATGACGTCATGTGAAATAATGAGGGATTTTGTAAAGAAGCTAGTTTGCCAGAAGGATTATGGGAGTCATATTTGGAATACGAATTAAAGACTGATTAATAGGATCTTTTTAAGTTTAGCGGCATTACAGTGTCTCATCTTTCTTTACCTTCATCCCACAGAATAGAAACGTATCTTATTGTTAAATAACTTTAAATCATCACGTAATTATATATATAAAAAATCTGTGCGTATCTATTTTAATAAAAATCCACACACAAGTGTTCATAAAATTTTCTATGAAAATTAAAAGTATCGTGTAATTTTTAATTATATAATTGTATTACCTGCAGCGGTTTCTTCAATCTTTGTAACAGAGATAGAAAACCCTAATTTTTTTCATCTAAATTAATTTAGTTTACGCAATACGATTTTATTATTAACTCATATTTGTTTTTTAAATAAATATTATGCGAGGAAACTTTCTAAAGTCGATTACTTTATATTCTAATGTTATTCAAATTCTAATATTATTCAAATTCCTGGTATTATAAAAATTATTATAATAATCTCTAGTTAAATTCTTTAACTCTCATATGAGATAATAAAGTATTGAAATAGTCTGATAGCCATTGCTGTTTATTCTAATGGTTCTTTTACCTCGATATTGCCGATCGTTTAACGCAATACGCTCTTTTCCAATTAATCCGAAACAATGCGAAGGATGTACAAACGGCGCTCGCACGAATCGTGCGAAACGTTTCACGGTTCGACGAGCGGGAGGAGTTCCAGACGTTTCCCATTTAAATACCACTACGTTAGAGCTTACGCTACTTCACAATTACGATCACATAGCGCGGGCTCCGATATCAATGATCTCCCGTCAATCAACAAGTGCAATCCCAGAGTGCGCTATTAATTGGCCTCATGATAATTACATCGAGCGCTGAATTGACGAACGAGGGGTTTCCTGTTTGCGGCGTCCCCAGAGGTATCCCAGAGGGATCCAATGCGTTATATACTCGCCATTACTGAAGGCTTCCTACTTCCGGCGACACGGTTTCAATTTCCATGCCCGCTACACTCGTCAATGGACGCCCGAAAGTGACGGACAGGCAACGGTATATCTTCGATCGGCGGTCCCCTACCGATCGTTGCGCTTTACGATATCACAATTATCTGACCGACGACCCTACAACTGCGTAATTAGCTGGGAATAAGGTTGCAATGACGCTAACATCGCCGCTCGCATTGCAACCTAAATAACTCGCCTGGGACTTTATCGGGAGATTCCCAGTCTCTTGATGATTCGCAAAAAGACTTTGGAGAATTTTAGGATTTCACCATTTTGCGAAATCTGCGTGGAAAAGTTCGTTTACTCTTACGTCACGATAGTAATGACATGTACGTGAGTTCTTCTCAGTTTGGCTATAATCTGTCTTCTTATTCTTCAAGGATTCTCTTCGGAATGTTTTTTTGGGTCATCTCTTAAAGAAAGTAACACACATACAATTTCTCAGGCGATAGTTTTTATAGGTGAATGTACGTTGACAACGGTCATCTCTTACATCACGACCGCAAACGAAGCCTATAACACGTGTGTATGTACGCGGCGATATCTTCGCAAAGTGCAATAATCTTGCTGCAACAAGTCGTCAAAATAAATTGAAATGCGTGATAATGAATAATGATGAAGGCAGGAGGAAACGGATATTAGATTATTCACGAATCCCTTCAGGCTCAAATCCTCTCCAGAGAGTGCTTTAGTTTCGCGAAATTCCTCCTAAGAGATCGATGCATCTCTCAAGATTTATGGTCAATATTTATCTACAATCAACAAATCATTTACAGAATATTAATAATCGATACAATAACTCTTCAAAACTTTATCAATATTCTTTCTCTCCTATTCCTTTTCTTCGGGTTTCTCTTTCTCTTCTTTTGTGGGTCCGAATTATCCCATGTGAAGGTCTTTCTTCAAAGATAGTAGTTTCCTCGCTTATAAGGAAACTCTCGCGTAATAATCCGTTGACCCAACGACACACGCGAACAGACAGTTAACACGTCTTCGCCCATGAATGATCCCGGGCACGAGTACGTGATGGTAGAGGCATTCAGCTCACGCAGTCTGGGTCAATATGGGGTTTAGAGTCACGTCGGTAGCAGCTCGAAAGAACCGCAAGTAATGATTCTTCCTTTCACGCGAAGTGGGACTCGCAGGAAGTCGCTTTAAATAATACTCATCGTTACTGGCACATGAACAATCGGGCAATATCTCCGTGCAAAAAGCACATTGATGCGGCGGCAACCTAAAATCGCGGTCTCTCTAACGTATGAAGGTTACGATGGAAACGCGAAGAGAAACCGCTCTGAACGATATCCGCGAAGCGACGAAAGATTCACGTGGCTTCCGAACAATACCGATGTCGATTTCTTTAACTTGTTGCCAAATCCATCACAAAATTTATCCTTCGCGATCTTGTCCTAAATTTCGTGTTCTGACAATTGACACGTTGCATTATTCAGCATATCAAGCATTACGATAATTCACACAAAAATGTGAAATCGTGATTTTTGCTGATCGAACAATAACGAAGAACGTAATGCTAAATAATCGTGGAACGACGTAATTCCTGCATTTCAGGACAACTCGATAAATAAACAAAAGTGCGCCGGATGTATCACTATCCCATACTTTTCCGTATTATCGCTGTCCGCGCGCTCCAACCGGCTTAATTGTTCTTGCACAATCGGCATTCCGTAATGTCACCGACATAACTCCACGGTTACGCGCTACGAGGACTCGTTATGGAATTTACGAGCGGGTTGATCCATTTATGTGAGCCGACTGCTAGCGAATTTGAGTTGTTCTGCTACTCGCCTCTCGCTGCGATTTTTGCCGACGAATTTTGTTCAGTATCCCGGCGTTGAGATTAATCGCCCGTCGTTTGCCACGGCGGCCAATCGTACTCTTTAATTGGTCAATCGGACCAGATAGAATCTGGCCTGTCATCGCCTTTTTTCATGGCAAGCGTGCGACTGGTTGAACCTCCGCCCGAACATGCGCTTTCCCTCTGTGCCGATCCGAATCGAGCGGATATTGAGAGATAAGTCACAACGAAAGATGTCCTGTATTAAAACCCTTGCAGCTAGATGACGGTGCGCAATTGAGTAGATGGGTAATTTGAAAGGAATAAAAGGTATTTGACGATGCGCATATATGCAGAATGAGATTAATCGAGATATGTGTTTGTCAATCCTTTGAATGCAGAACCGCAAACCTCGTATATATACTCGGGCTACAAGGCTCGAAGAGTTAGATGGTCTATGAATCCAAGTTACGACTCACCAGAACTATCGCCGGTAATATGCGCTCGGTCCGATAGTACATGCCATTACGTGCATGTACTATCAAAACACGATTGCACTCGTCACGAGTCATATTTACACGCCTATAAACGTTTTTTTTTTTTTTTATTTGAATACGTTAGGCTGTCTAATATCATTCGAGCGCATCAGAGAGTCGCGAATGACCCTTAAATTCGAAGTGTATAATTTAAGAGGGTCAAAAAGTCGCGGCAAAACGCGATTACAGATACTCTTCCAGTGGAGAATAGCTACCATAATGACGTCGTCGATTTTAGACGCCTCTGCCTACACGCATTTGCGTGCCGTGCGCTTTCTCGTCAGCTCTCGCATGCTGGACGCGTCCGTGTACCTTCCCAGTAACATCTCGTAAACCCAATTGCGTCTCGCGGGCTTCATAGCCTGCGAGCGGCTTTATTGACCCATTAGCTATTTACGACTCGTTTTCTAAACATTCCTAGGAGCGGGCGTTTAACGCAATCAGCTGACGCGTCTCTCAAATCGAAAGCCGTTTTCTCCACGCGCGTCTACAGCTAAGAAGGAGAAAGAGAGACCGTGAATCGCATCTGCTTAAAGCGACCGCCGCGATGATTGGTACCGCGCGAGACAGATTGGCGGCACCGTTTCCGAGATTTTTCTGCAGGCTATAGCTATGCCTATTGTGCTAAAGATAGCTCGCGGGACTCTGGGAAACGTACGCACTTGCCGGAAAATATGCACGTGCAAGAGACGCGGTACGTGCGGTAAAAGCGGGTTGCAATTATCAGCGGAAATATATCCCGCACCGTCCTACATTTTCCGGTACACACGATGTCCCAGAATGAGCATGTTGACACAGCTGAAATTAACGATTGTTAGCTTATACTTCTGTATTTATAGTTGAATTATGCAGTTCCTGCCTCTGAATGTGCATTTTTGTTGTTGCAAAATCCTACCAGATAAAAATGTTAATACACAGAAAAAAAATGCTGTTGCTTCAATTAAACGTCTACGTCACGGGCTGTCACAAACATAAATAGTTCATTCAATTGTATTATGATTGGACCAAATATTTACATTATTAAAAGAATAATCTAGATATTTGGTCCAATCATAATACAATTGAATGAACTATTTATATTTGTGGCAGCCCGTGACGTAGACGTTTAATTGAAGCAACAGCATTTTTTTTGTGTACAAATAATACAAATATTAATTGAAACAAAAGTGATTTATTTAAATCGTAGCTGAAAATGTGATTCTGTTTTTTTGATGAAAAAAAGAAGCAAAAATTCATGTCCCTGGCGGCTTGATAGAGAAATAAGCCCAGTCTTGCTCTCGAGCCGCAGAGAAACACCGGCCATCCTCGTGACCAAGTTCAGGGCTAACAAGATCCCGTCTCACCTCTCTCGCTCGTCCGAGAGTAAAAGGCTTATCTTTCCTTTGCGTAAGAGACTTCTCTTGCAACCTCTTCGCTGTCGACTCTCCTACCATTTTCTCATAAGCTCGACCGGCCACCCTTTACTTCACTGCGTTTTATTTTCAGCGGTCCAGTCCAGCCGCTATTCATTTATCCTTGTTTTAATCCTTCGCAAGTCTGATGAACTCGATCTTTAGCGTTCCCTTTTTTCGCTTGCATTATCTATTATACGAAACATATTCATTGGTATGTTTGAGTTTTTTTTGTCAATCAGACAATGTAACTCCATATACACGAACATAAATATCGTGCTTAATTTCTTAAATAATTTTATATTCAACAATAAACACTGTTTCAATATTCAAATAAAGTTTATATTGTAAAAAATTTGAAGTCTTGATAAATTTTACGACTTTTTTAGATTAGATAATGTTTATGGTATTCAAAATCACGATTTTTTTAGTATAAATATGGAATCATGAAGAGTACTAGCACATTCAGAATTTAAAGTTCAGAATACTTCAAAAACAGATACAACCATGAAGATAATCTACGTATTCTTGCTAATTGCCATCATAGTCATCATGAGCCCCTGCATCATGGCTGAACCTAAAGCTGAAGCTAAGGCTGAAGCTAAGGCTAAAGCTGAACCTAAGGCAAAGGCTGAACCTAAGGCAAAGGCTGACGCAAAGGCTAAAATGGCTGACGCTAAGGCTAAAATGGCTGACGCTAAGGCTAAAATGGCTGACGCTAAGGCTAAAATGGCTGACGCAAAACCTAAGGCTGAAGCTAAGCCTAAACCATTCGCTAAACCTAAGGCCCTTAAAGCCTAAGGCAGTTCCAGGTGTTCATGAGAGGCTAAGGTATAAAAGGTTTTTGTTTATAATAGAAATGTTTAATCAACTATCTTTTAATATTTTATATTCCATACTGTATTTATTTTATATTTCATATTTATATTTTATATTTTAGTATATTTATATATTTTACATTTATACACGTGCTTGATTTTAACAATTTTAATGAGTAATAGCTTTTTAATACAAATTGCATAATTTTTTTAAATCAATAGATATGTAATTTGTGATGCTGTATCTATTAAAATTATACGAGCAATGAGTATGTATATCATTTTACTATAATATAATTTGAAAGAAATGAGTAAAATGTTAAAAAAAGCAAATTCTTTATTAATATCTACACCTAAATATAAGTTCTTATTAAAAAATGTTTTTGCAAATTATACTATATAATAAAATATCTTTCTTCACGCGGTGCAAGATGTAATATTATATAAAACTGAAAATTAAATTTTGTTTATTTTGTTGTATTTCAGAAAATCGGCATTTTTGATATAGCAACTGACGGATTTAACAAACTCATGGATCTCATAGGCTAAGTGCAACCAAACAACATATCAACTAATAAACATTCTGCAATAATATATTTTGGTAATACAAAAAATATTATATAATTGAAATTATATAAAACTTTTGGATTATATTTCCAAAAATAAAATCCTGTAAAAATAATGTAAAATATAATATGTAATTATATTTTATTATTATATATCAAAATATGACGTGTATTAATAAATATCATTGCTAAATAAAAGTGTATTCTGCAATTAATATGAATTTTTTATTGTCTATCGGATTGCAAAATATGATTTAAAATATTTTTTATCTTATGAAACACTATCTTTATATGTTGGCAATATTCTTATTACATATTTTTTGTAGAGTTTTCCGCCAAATATGTTGTAGTTAGTTGTAGTTAGTTCTATATGATACGTTGCTATTCCAATAAAAATTCAATGTGATCTGTATGTAATGATAAATTAATCTATGTGTAAATTAAAGAGTTGCAAATTAAGGGCATACCCTATGCAAATGGATTCTAGTTCTAATCCCAATAATTGTTTTGGAATATCGCATTTATTAGAAAAATTTATTAAAATAAATCTATGTCTAAACCAAAGTCTATACCAAAAGTCTATATACATATATATTTAATAAATATCTTAATCGAACATTTTATTAATACCTCATAATAATCTCGAGTAATTTATGTCGAATCATAATCACTAGTAATATTACATTGTATAAATATCGATAGGTAACGTTAGGAACGCGAATAAAAACGGAAGGAACTTACGATTCAATGTATTCGAATAATACATTATTTATTTTTTAGCAAGTTTGTTCGTTATATTGAAATTGAATTCGAGAAGATAGCGGAAAGTCGAAAATGATGCTGGAACAGTGAACAGCCGAGTGAATAAATTTAATAAATTATTCAAAGCAAGCTAGCAGGCAAGGGCTCATAAATAAATGAGTAAACATGACATGGAGACAAACGCGGTAGGCATGTGTCGCATATTTAACTATATCACATAAAAATAAGCTGACTCAGAATTGGCTCTATTTGAAGAATATTCTGCAACCTTTATAATGCCTTGCTTAAGTTAAATAAATTAACTGCGTGATGAAGGATAACGTCAAACGTAATTTTTCTACTAAATCAGTCTCATACTTCGCAGGACACGTTTCAGCACTTTCGCGTTTACGATATTCTTGATGAACGTGACATATGTTTCATGCTCTTTCATATTTCATCATTATAGTTATCTCGATACATTGGAATTGCATATAATTTTCTTCCAATGACGATAGGCAAGAAAGAGTTCGAAGTCATGTGATCAGATATTGGAAATAGATAATTATTTTCGATCTAAAATAACACACACATGCATTAATTATATATCAATTAAATAATTAAATTATAAATCAAATTAATTCTTATAATAATTATATCATACATTAATTACTGTATTTTCATTAATAACTAAAAGATCATAATTAAGTTAGAAGCTTTTAGCTAAAAAACGTTTAAAGTTGCTAAATTTAGGTTACTGTTATTTCGTAATCATTAATATTTTTCTTAACAATTGTTATTGCTGACAATACAGTTTAGTATTCGTATTTAGTAAGTACAGTTATTTTCATATTCTGATTTTTAACAAAATTTAATTTTTAGTTTATATTATACGACGCGTTTTACTTTTTACAGAAATATGTGCACGTCCTTATCTGATGTAATAAAATCAAAATTTTTTAATGTTAAATCGTAAAAATATTTTTAGTGCAAGAAGACATATTTTTAGAGTGCAATGCAAGTATGATGAATATTTAAACTTACAAATATTAAATATTTACAACAATTGTGTGAGCTTTATCTTCTTCGTGATTTATTTAAACATCTTTATAGACAGAATATATATATCATCGAAATTAATAGGGCATTTTTATTGAATATATATATATATATATATATATATATATATATATATATATATATTATTAACTTTAGTTTTTATGTTAATTGGGTATTATAGTTATCATAGAAAAGTCCAAAAAATACCGAAATGAATACTTTAAAATGTTTCTATTAATTTGATTTTAAAAGTCTAAACGTTTAAGCAAAATAATTTCATTTCCACCAAGGATGTTTTACTTTTCACAAAAATACGTGCGCAATTTTATCTGATGTAATAAAATCATAATTTTTTATGTTAGATTGTTAAAATATTTTTAGTATAAGTAGACATATTTTTAGAGTGCAATGCAAGTATGATAAATATTATATACTTACGATTGAGTTTTATCTTCTTCGTGATTCATTTAAACACATTTAGACAGAAAATATATAAAATTACACTTTTTCATAGACGGAAAGTTTGTCAAGATTATTACTGGCGATTATTGTTAACTGTAATCACAGTATCAAGTAATTTATCATTTATGATGTTTTTCCGAGTAGCAATTAATAGTTGGCCAACTGTTGGCCGCTGGAGATATAACATTGGTCCAATATTTTGTGCTGCTTAGGTTATATCCTTTGCATTGATATTCATGGGATATATTCCTTATAAAAAATTTGCAAATAATGTTTATAAATAAGGCAATAAAATGATACAATAACTTATAAAATGTGTGTAAAAAGTTTATTAGGGTATAAGAATAATAAACAAATACACGAAACATCATAATAATCTTGCATGTTTGCGGATCTGGCTATAACCACCAATCAGGAAGTGGAAACAAGTTTGCGTCTCTCTACTTTTTTAGGACTCTAGACTACAGAGCGTCTGTACTAGGGCATAAATCCCGCACGCTAAAAATCTCGTATATCCCAAACAAGTGGGATATAGAAGATATCAAGCTAAACAAAGAATACAAGAGCTACGCATTTGTATTTTGCTGTAATCCATTCTTTACTATTATGTATTCCACCCTCTACACTTATGTATCATGAAATAACCATTAAGCTTTTTATATTCCTTACAGTAATCATTTTACGTAGGTCGTAATATATGATCGCGCTACTTACTACCCTAGTAGCACAGAACATTGGCAATGCATTGGTTCGTATTGGCCAAATATTGGTTATATTGGGAATGTCTTGGCCAATATGGGCCAATGCAAAGCCAATATTGGTTGTCAACAAAATGTAA
>NJRQ01000264.1:16021-29641 GCA_003063805.1 Aphaenogaster ashmeadi | reverse complement strand
TTCAAATCTGAACTTATCAGCTGCGAACTGTGAATCTCCCTCTCTCTTTCTCTCACTTGCTCGCAGCGCGAATGAACAGGACGATGGAAAGAAAGAGAGAGAAGAGAGAGAGAAACATCTCTTGGTTAAGGAAATGCTGCTCCCTGGTGTCAAAAATTGGAAAGCTACAGATTATGATTATTATTTATCCGACGACGTGGACGAAAAGAAAATTTTCACATTTTGTACTTTGCGTCGCAATATCTCCGCTCGTAGGGCACGTAGAGAAAAAATAAAAACACTTTTGTTATGCAAATCAAATCCAAGCTATCGATTGAGCCTACTTAGAACATGATCGGTTCAGCCGTTATTGAGATCCGATAATCTCGGGTTCTCGCATAATAAAGCTGCGTAAAAACATTTTAAATGTTGTATTTCTGTGTAAAGATGTAAACTAACCTTTTTAGTTGCATTTAATTTGTAAATTAGTTTAATTAAGCTTCGGCAGTTGCTTCGGCAGTTGCGTCGGCAATTGGTTCGGGAGTTGCTTCAGGAGTTGCTTCGGCAGTTGCGTCGGCAATTGCTTCGGGAGTTGCTTCGGCAATTGCTTCAGGAGTTGCTTCGGCAACTGCGTCGGCAATTGCTTTGGCAATTGCTTTGGGAGTTGCTTCGGCAGTTGCTCCAGGAGTTGCTTTGGCAGTTGGTGTGGCAACAGCAGTAGGTTTTCCGTTAATAGTTGGAATAATAATTGCGACAAAGAGCGCAAGTTTGAATAAGAAAATCATAGTCTTCATGCTGCCCTACTGAAAAATTTCCATTGAGATCTCAATTGAGAATAAAATCTTTATTGAGATCACAATTGAGAACACAATTGAGAACAAAATTTTTATTGAGATCTCAATTGAGATCACAATTGAGAATAAGGATTTTCAGTAGGGTGGTTTTCTTCGCTTAAAATTATCGTAAATTACTGTGTTATGTTATGTAGCGTCTACGTATATTGTCTTCTCTTAGGTGACTGACAATTTATAAAAGAAATTGTCCTTTACTATCGATATGATAAAGTTTATCAAAAATTTAAAATAGTTAGATTTGGTTTAATCAGTTTGGATGTAAAGGGATCGCGGCGCAGTATTTTTATTAAAACTACACGGAAAAAACGATAAGGTTGCCACAACCACAATAATAGTAATATTTGGTACAGCCACGTCCTGTGGTTGTCACATTCACATTGTTTTGTGTAGTGCATCTATATATGTTTGTCTCAACTTCACTATGTTTGCTGTACCAAATGCATATAGTTGCCTTCACATTAATGTGAATGTGACAACCACAGGACGTGGCTGTACCAAATATTACTATTATTGTGGTTGTGGCAACCTTATCGTTTTTTCCGTGTATGATTCATAATGTCTTCGCATGACGTCAATATATTCAGATAATTATTCCTAGATAAATTTGTTTACAAACTTGTTAAAAATGTTAATATATTTTAAATATAAATGTTAACGTATTTTAGAAAGAGAATTTATACATAAAAATTTAATACGGTTCATGTTATTACAAAAATCATCAGAATAATATAAGATTTTTAACAAATGCGGGGAATCTATCAAAAATTTAATTTTACTGCTAAGTATTGATATCTACATTATATAAATTTTTATATTTTTATATTTTAGTATCTATTAATATAGCAGTATGCAAGATCACTTTATAGCGTTACTAACTTTGTTGCGTTTTAAAAAAAATGTTTAAAAAATTTAATATCCCACACGGAACACAGCGTCCATTAGACGTCCATACAACCTCTAATAGAGGTATAACCTCTAATAGAGGTTGTATGGACGTCTAATGGACCTATGTTCTGTGTGGGATGCACGTCGTGTGCATTATCTTTCATGACTCATTGTCATCATTTCGTTGGCAATCTGTAGCGATATAAAAGTCATGACTTAATAAAACAAAACAGCACGAAAAACATTATCAATTGACAGAACTAAGAACACTGTTATAGTAAAAAGATAAACGCGTACATATTACGTCGTGCATTATAGGGATTATACTCTATTTAATAATTAAACTATTAGAGGATGTGAGAAACTGGCCGATCTGATTTTAAAGTAACAAAGTTCGTAAATATTATTACATTTTTAAGTAGACAAATTGAATAAAATCGCAGACGTGAATAAAGGAAACTTATGAAACCAAAAGCATACTACACTATAACTATAGTATAAAAAATAATTCTTTCACTTTTGGTGTATTAATCACATACGCGTTGTTCTAAAAAGAGGGCTTCGTTTACACGCGTTACCGTTAATTAAAATGTTAAAACTTTTGCGAATTTTCTAAACAGAAAGCCGTAAAAGTAAATAATAAATAAATAAGTTAAAAATTTATGAATGCAGAATTTGCATATAACATTAGTCATTCATGACATAAACCTCTCCATTACTCACATTTTTTTATGTTATTTTATTTAATATTGAAGTATTATCAGAGATAAGTTATTATTACGCACATATTTATTTTTAATTTATTCTCTAACGTTTTATTAATCTAATGCTTGCTTACTCATGCAATTTTGTATTTCAAGTTATGATATGAGTAATAAAATAAGTCACGAATTAAAATCCGGAAATTTACAAGTTATATATAATATAACTCAAGGCTCGAGCGGCTTTTAGGTTGTGAGTGGGACGATGCGGTAAGGAGAGTAACGCTGGACAGAGCCAGCTGAAAATCGGCCGAGAAGTGCATTTCTTGCCGAGCTCTGATATATATATATATATAGATATATGTATATATACACAATTTGTTGCTTCTTTCAATAGAGCAGAGAACGACGGAAAACCTGGCGCAAGAAGCTTGGCATTATAAAACTCAGTAACTTATTATTTAATTGTTACAATTATTGCTTAAGCTGGTGACAACCACAAAATCCGCACCGAGTAAATCTAACCCAGATCCTATCAACATGTAAGTTGTTAATTACAATTATGTAACTCTATCAAATAATAGTATAATACAGACATATTAACAATCAATTTGAATTGAAACTTAGTTTTTCCTTTGTCACTTTTTGTTCACCTGAGATGTTCACTTCTATATAATCATTTTGACGTGTCATAGTTACGTCGATATAAATTGGCAGTTGTAAATAAAAGTACAGTTATAAATGTTAGTTATAAATGAAATTAACGTTCATTCTTTTGAGATAATAATGTTAATTTTATTCATAACTAACATTTATAAAGCATATGTATAAAGCATTTCTTAGGATTTACAGATAAATCTACAGCTAATGCTATTCTGTTATTAAATGCATAATTTAGACTTTTAGTAAAGAATATATGTAATCTCTTTTTATCTAAAACTCTATTTATATTTCTTATTTAGGGGGGTTTTTAAGTTCGTGAAGCAGAGAGAGCAATCGTCCTAAAACACTATAATCGTAACTATCGTAAGTACGTAATCGGATATTATTTATATGTTTTCACTATCTATAATTATTAGGTAATGATAATCTTTGCCTCATAAGCATAATTGTCCCAGCATCATTCATTTAAAACTCCATTGAAATAAACAGATGTGCAAATATTACGGAAATATAAATTTTCGTTAATTAATTTGCGTAATTATCGCAATACAAAATTATTTATCATAAAACAGTTACAATGGAAAAATACTGACTTGTAGCACTTTAGCATCTATATTATTCGCTTTTCCCGACACAATAGATATATACAATAAAGTAGTGTTTTTAAAAATAATTTTTAATGTTTTTTAATTGCTAATGTTAATTGCTAATTTTTAATTGCTAATGTTAAAAAGTTCTCTGAAATGTAACAATTATATTACATTAATCAACTCTAAAATATTCTAACGGTATTTATGTGTTTATTATATAACAATTTTTGAATAACAGAAATATATACATATAAGCCATTTTCGGCCAAGGCTGATCTTGGTGCCTAATAATCTTCTCCCGCAAATATATATGTATATATTTTTTAGCCCTGCAAACTACGCGCCAACAGTTTTGTCGGTCTTGAAACGCAGTCCTCAGCTAAAGTTGAAAATAGTACATATTTGTGTTATTTATATATCGATCTATATTTACGTATTATTAACAATTGTTGGCATCATAAGAGTCATGTGTACCTTATAGATCGATATTGTACAAAACAATACAGTACAAAACGTATTAAAAAGTATCAAACCGTTATTTGAACTTCATAATTAATAATTAAAAAAGGATAATATAAAAGTCAAGATATTCCACTTGTAATGTTACATCCAGTTTACTACGTTTATTACATTTTTGTACAGATACAAAAAATCAACAACGTGCGAGCAAAACTTCAATTTGACGCTTGCAATTAGTACATCCTTTCACGGTACCATTTATCTGTATGTCGTAAACTCCTTTACGATACAAATACGATTATACCATGCTAATTGTAAGTGGATCTTTAATATGTATAGGATCGTGCAAAGCGCATTTAGTTACACGCAATTAGTGACTCTTTTTTTATACCCCGTGAAATTCAAATCGACATAAGATGCTCCTTTCTACAGATTCTAGTAAAAAAAACATTCATAATGTTGTAATCTCTATTTATTCGCGTAATGTATTTTCTACCGTATTCGTCCACCGTATGTAAACTCATTGCAAACTGGGATTCGTCGAATACGTGCATTATCACGATGCACGTTGCATTTCTCGTTTTACTCATTGACAGATAATTAACGCTGCTCGTATACCGCTCGTTTAGATAGGCCACGTCTTCAGCTCTATCGCTGAAATTTTTAAACACTTAATGGCATCTTTCTTCGGCGACGGAAATAATGCACCGATCGCTCGAATCTACGCTTTTTATCGACTTGTATAATAAGGTAACGTAAAGTCCTGCGGTGATTTGAAAAGAAATTTTATTTTATGCGTCATAAAATCACGTCTGGTACCACGCTATCATCGTAAAACCATAAATTGTGGCGTGTCCGTTGTGCATTAGTGATAAATGATAATTATACCTTTGTAGTGATCCTGGTTCTAGACCTTCGTCGCGGCCCACGTACGCCGTAGCCATAAATGATTTTAGCGAGTCTTGCCGATCTCATCTCGTTGTGATTATGCATTTACAAATCATCTTATGCGACAACAATGCTAATGTTAAAATTATTAGCGACTATTTAGATTGAAGAATAAAATTCGGTATGGCAAAATAAAATTTAAAAATATGCAGTGCGCGATGTTGAATATGTATTGCGAGTATTGATATCAATTGTTATTACATTGCATGTTCTACAAATCGCACATCAACGCACTAATTTCATTAATCTTATTGGTCTTATTAGCCTTATTATCCTTATGCATTCATGTAAGAGAAATTAAATATTCTTACTCATCATATTTTATACACGGAAATTTTTACAAAAGAAAATCGCAGACAACGTACAACGTCAATCTAGTGCAATCTTATCTTTAATTTCCTAGAGGATAAAAATGTCATTCTTATTCATTTTTAATAATAAATTTTATTAGTTAGCAATCAACGTTTAATCAATAAACTTTGCTTTAGCAGAAAAATAAGTGGCAAAGAATTATGTATAATTTCTCTTCATATCAAAGATTAAGTCATTGCAAATCTTATTTTATCTGATACGATGTTTCGTATATGATGAATATAAAAAATTTTTTAAAACTCTTTAAGATAACTGATAATAATAAATCTTAGAAGAGAATTAATTTGATCTTTATCTTTATTACTTGCAAATTAATGATAAATCATATTATATAATTGCTTGTCTTTCGCACAAATATACAATTATGCATCTATATTTAAAAAATTTATATAGCGTGTATAGCGTATATATTTTTTATATATGTATAAATTTATGAATTTATGCAAGTATAGCACAATATTTAATAATAATTTATACGGTTAATATAAAAGAGTTTGTTTTAATCTCTTCTTCTTAAAATCTTTTTTTCAAGAACATTTCAAAGATAGAGAAAGAAGAGCGAGAGAGAGAGGGGGAGCGTTTAAATTTTGTTAAACGCATTATTAATTATTATTTATTACTGAAATCATGTGCCAACTCGAAACTCAAAAACCGAGAACGGAAAAAGCCTTTTATCGAAGCGGCGTATTGTTAATTAATATTGAAAATTTTACAATTACTTCTCGTAATCCCAGTATTTCTTAACGTCTTTTTTTCCTTTAATTTTTGCTTATTTGTGTATTCCTGTTTTATGTGCAATGTTATAAGAATAAAAGTTATAGATCCCCAAAAGCGTAGGTCGCCAATGATAAAATCGATATAAAAGTTGCTGGACAGCGAAATAACAAGAAGGAAGTCTCAAACTTCTACAAAGCGTGATACGTAGAAATATTTATGAAACGACGGTGCTGCGGACGGTTAATATTAATTTAACGGATCGCATTGTGCAAAACTCGCTAGAGGATCATGGGATTAGTTCACAACTAGTTTGGGATCGGTCGCTCTATCTCCTGCAGTGTTCGTCCGCTTCATAGCCGCGTGGATTAACGGAGCACGGAAATATGAGGTTCTTCTTTCGCTGTCCAATGAAATTGCCCTTAAAACAAAGCGCCTTTTTCTCGAGCAACCCGACATAGAACGAAATCAGAAAATCTTATGGAGCTGATAAATTTTCGTTTAAAATTGCAACTTTGACTTAAATTAATTTTAATAAAATTATATTTATATATATTACTTACAAAATATAATCGTAATAATGACTCTTTGCTTGAATAAAAAACATGTGACATTGCGAATTGCATTAATAAAAATAACATTGACGGCATCTTACTTCACGCAGAGCGTATTGCCCTCTTTTTAAACGAGCTTTATGCAAGTTTGTTCGCAATTTTATATTAAAAATTACTATGTATGGCAGTAGCCGTGGACCATTGCTGGAATTATAAAAATATTTACTATGTTTTTCAATTGAATTTTTGTTTTCAATTGAATTCAATTGTAATTTGTAATATAAAATTTTCTCCGTGTAGAAAACGTGTAAGAGTTTCGTCGAGAATTACATTGATGCGATGTTGTCAGGAATTGTGTACGTTTCGCGAAAGATAAATTTGTCAGACTCCCATGTATGTGATCTTTAGATTTGCTATAAATTTATTTCCGCATGACGCGCGCCCGCGGAACATCGAGGTGTCGATGCTTGGGAGACGCGATATGACGCGATACGCCCAGATGTCGATTTGATCCAAGCGTCCTCCTTTCGCCAGAATTCTATCCCGACAACTCTTGGCAACTGGCGTACAACTGGCATATAGCCTTACGTCATTCCCATGCTCTCTTCTCTCCTCCCGAATGTGTTTGTACACCCGCGTATTCTCCGCGCCTTCCTTTTTCTGCATTCTGCGTGCGCCTTCGCATATCGCGAAGCGCAGAAACTCGCGAGGAAGGTAAGTCGCGGATCTCACGAATGCGTGCAAATGCAAATTTTTAAACGAATAAACTCAATCAAGGAGAGAATAATTGACTCGACTATAGACGAACAATAAAATTTAATTCAGAGCCGATACAATTTAAAGCCTAAAGCGCGTGCGATAATACGATACCCTCTTTTCCCTACGTGCGTTTCAACAACGGTCTTCTATTTAACTTCTTGCGCACACAAAGAACTCTTCGGTTGGTGTTTTAAAACTGACAAAGCGCGCTTTTATTTCTGGCGATTATCGCCGATGGACACTACAAGAGACTTACTTTCGAGGAATCGATAAGAAAGTTTGCCTTTTCTTCAAGGGCTATCTTGTCTTAACTTTCAATAAATCGCTCCGCGATATTGGAAACGGATTTTCATAACGATGATAAGAGAGACGCAGCAGGATTAAGTACATTAATGCACCTCGGTGCAACGTATAATGAAAAGAAATGGCCTAGGTACGTCAATTGGCTCTGGTGTATTGAAAATGTACCACGCTTTCGCCGCATAAATCTAAACGACTTTGATCTATTGAAGAAAGTATAATTAGCGGAACACGGAAACGCCGCGCTGGGATCTCCCCGTAAATGCGTGGAAAATTTTCTTGACGCATTGCTACGTCATTAGCGTCATAAATTGGCTGAACGTATCACAATTGCATTCCATGCCATCGCAACATATGGACGAGACTTGACGGCTATACAAATCCACCATTTACTGATACCGATACTTATCTCGCCAATACAATTTTATATGGAGTGCATGCTACATGAGTACACATTGACGCGTGTTGATCGATATTAATTCTGTGGAATAAACTTGCGGAATAATTGAAAAGAAAATCAGGTAAAAACAGAAAAAATAAAAAAACGTATATTTTATTGCTACTTTTATTGTTAGGATTACTAGTAAAGATTATAGTTTGGTATACGAAAAGTATCGAGCACTGCTACAGCATGTTGCGTTTTTAATTCCATATTTTTCTCTATGAAAAAGTAAAAAAAATTTTGTAAAGTAATAAATAAAAAATTCCATTTATAAAATACCATGTATAAAATTCCATGTATAAAATTTCATGTATAAAATTTCATGTATATAGTAAAATTTGTAAAAGCTATTCGTTTACGTTTCAAGGAGGTATCGATCATGTGCAGCGGAAGAAGAAAGAGAGAAGGCAAGGAGCAAAGAGAAGAAGGGAAATTACCGTTCCGCGTTCTAGTACCTGATCAAAAAGAGCCGATTTAGCACGGCGGGGCAAAATTTGAAGAAACACGAAGCGGAACGCGTTGACGCCGGGCAACCGGAGGCGGCGAGGATGCGCAGGCATCCGTGAGCATCATTGTTATTCCACGGCTTAAGCGTGGGAAGTGAATACCTTCACGCTCTAGCGAATGCCCACAGGGTTCTTCCCTTTCACGACATAATCGCTCCCCGGTTTTACCTCGTATCGCGTTCGAAGTAACTTCAAAATAATTACTCTCTCTGGCGCTCGAATCTCCACACTAAAAAAGTCCAAAATATTAAGTTGGTGTAGCTAAAATGTCGGATTATATTATTTACGAAAAGGGATAACTTTTAGCGACGTTCCAAATCAGATATATGTATATACAATATGTATTTCCTTACCCCTTCTAAGTCAAAATTAATATATAAATTAAAATTAAAATTAATATATAATTATTTATTATTTTATTAATAAGTAAACTTTAAAGTGAAATCTTCTAGAGCGGAAAAGCTAGATATTCGGACAATCACGTAATATAAATTCAAACTTGGGCGTTCTGCTGCTCAAGCTACGCGAAATGCGTGCATCGTGATTTGAGGAGAATAACGTTAATGAGCGCACAGTCCAACGATGGTTCAGCAAATTTCGTACCGGAGAAGCGATATGCAGAACTGCAGGCTATTCAACCGCAGACTCTTCATCGTCCAGTTTCTCGAAAGTAAAAACTGGAACATTTAGAAACAAGGCATTTACAGTTTTAAAAAATTTTGGAAACGTATTAAATTAAATGTATTAAATTAAATGGAAAATACTTTGCGCATTCAAGTATTTGAATAAATTATATACACACATTAAAAATAATGGACACTTTACTTTTAAAATCCGACATTTTGGTATCAACCCAATACGACACCGTATCGTACGTTAACGACATCCGTTGATTGTTTGTTTATCGAAACGATGATGTAATTATTGTTTAGACGCAAGTATATCTTATATGAGAATATATATCTAATGGGAAGTTACTTATTTACTTCCGTGTAATAAAGTTTTATGGTTTTACAGAGTACGGAGTTTTATTTTGTGTGAAAGAAAGACCAATATCTCAAAAGATGATACTGTATCGGTCGTTGCGAGTTTGTGTAAATAACTATTAGAGATATCGATAATTGTGATACCGACATCATCGTTTTAACGATAAACGATAATCTGCAAATCAAAAGTTTATTAATTACTCCAAATGTATCTCAATTACATTTCCTTATACTTTACTTAATTAATTATTTATTCGGAGTTTTGTTGATCAATGACATGCTCGATCAATGAAATCAACGATTGACTTATTCACCTTAAGGAACTTTTTCGCGAATCGATTAGAAATCATAGAATCATAGAATCATAACAGTTGATCGTTTCAATAAGAAGTTGAATGCGCGGACGCTTTGAATGGGTCAATAGATGAAATTGAAAAGTCCGAACGGAAAAGATTCCGCGATAGCGCAAAGAAATCGCCGTGGCGGACAAAGAGATAAATCAAGCGTTCGCTATTGTTCGCGTATAATAATACCTTACTTTCAAATTATTTTTTCTAAGCTTTACTTTTGAGAAGCTTATACAGCGCGTGAGCGGAAATTGATTCCGTCGTTTTCCTCGTGGAAACTTTAACTGGGTATCAGAAATTTAATTTGTTATGTGCGCGTGTCAAAATTTTAAACTATGGCATATATCGTGTATAATATATATATATCAACTATATCTTACTAGTTGTTCGATTAGTGTAGGTATTCTGTGGTTTTTATTATAATTGCGGTACCAAGAAGCGATCAAGATGACGTATAGATATTACCTTGCGCTGACCTAACGGTCGCGTAGTTTTCTCGCTTGAATGCGCAAAAAATGTGGATGTTACGGTAACGTGTACTCCTTGCAATGTTAACTATAATTCGTAACTGAACTTAAAATGCTTCCCCGCGCGCCAGTCGAGCGACGTCACGCTTAGTCGTCCATGAAAACGACTGCTTAGAGTGCTAAAGATGCAACCTCGAATTTAGTTTCAAGATTTATATATATATATATATATATATATAATTAAATATAATATATATTGTAATATATATAGTTAAAAAATATTGTGGTGGCCGCGTATGCCCCTATAAAGCGGCAGCCCGGCACCAATTTGTTGCTGCGCGGTACTTAGTCGCACGGATAACAACATATAAACAAATTCGGCAAGAACATCTAATGGCCAGACGTCGGGGTCAGACGTCGGCACACATAGTGGAGTCACCATCCTACTCAACACAACCAACTGTGGATGGTATTTTTGAGGAAGACGTTCACACTCCACTTTCCACTTGAGGAAGACGTTCATGAATTTCTCATTGTCAGTATGGACTTTAATAGAAAAATGCTATACGAGGCAAATCTTTTAAACCAAAATCTGTACGGAGAAGCCTATGGAAACAAGAAAGCGCCATGACAGGCAAATGTTTTATGAGAAGTCCCGACTTCTCGGGATGAACATAAAACATTCGCTTGTCATGGCGCTTTCTTGTTTCCATAGGCTTCTCCGTACAGATTTTGGTTTAAAAGATTTGCCTCGTATAGCATTTTCTTGATCGCAGAGACATTGCAGTACGGGCGTCGATATAAAACATTCGGCATTCGTGGCGCTTTCTTGATTCGATTGACTACTCAGATCCAATATAGAAGATTCGTCATTTCTAGTGATGAAAAAAAACGGGTTTTTTTACTTCGTAAAAACCGAGTAAAAAACCAGTTTTTTACAAAACATTCTGAAAAAAGATATAGAATTATTTTTCTTGATATTCATCGTTCAATATCTACGGTATTATTTAATATATTTTGTCTTTATAACTTTAAACATCTATCTTTACGGAATTGTTTAGTTTAGATCGACCCAACTGGCCACAATTTATTAATATAATAAATTCACAACGTTTCGGCCTGGGATTTAGGCCCTTCTCAAGTGACTATCTACAATTAACAATTAAGTACATAAATCAGGAACTCTCCAATAAAGATTACATACATTAATAAATAAATAAAACATGAAAGAAATTACCTATGTTAAATTGGTTAAGATAACATGTTAACGTCAATTAAGGTAAGATATCTTAGCAAAGGCAGCGTCATTTGTGTGTGCATTAAAAAATTGAGATTATTAAAGTCATAAGTAAACTAGCACAATTAACACACATCTCAGACACGTCAAGATGTTACAGAAGCAGAAGATGAACTAATTGTTCAGTCAATAATCATTAAATACACTTGGATAAGCTTAAATGTCTTAGATAAGCTTAAATGTCTGACAGTTATCATTTAAAATACATTCAATCAGAATAATTATAAATGTCTAATACCAAAATATTTTTAGATGTTAATCTTAATAATCCTTATAAATTTGTGAGAAGTGATAACTACTAACTAAATATATAGATATCTTAAAATAATTAAAGAGTGCAAATAATTATATCATTAATTTCAATAAAATTTAAGAAAAAGTGGTAACCAAGTTCGTAACATTTTTCATTTCTAATTTGTATCATGTTTATTATCTTTCATTTGTGTCTATTAAAACTCGATTTACCAGCGTCGATGGAAATCATAGTTGCAACAAAGAGACAGTGAATCTCCAATAATCCATTTTTCGCATCTTAATCACGACGTGGAAATGATAGCAATAAGGAAGATCGACGATTGTGATAACCTCTAGCGTTTATCGTAATCAGCTATGGTGAAAATTGGTGATAACATCGGAAAGTATACCCAGATTTCTCGAAGTACCGCGACAGTTAATGGCTCGACGTATCTCACGACGCTTCAAAGATGGCAAAGCAGGGATGCCCCTTTGTGATCACCACCTTAGCAATTGCATTCGCTGTTCTTTATTCAGGTATGCAATATAAATTTTCGATAATTATTAATTTATAATTAACAATGTTTATATAATTATCAATATTTTAATTAACGAAAAATTTTAATCGTTCAAATACCAAGGTGCACGCTTTTTACATAGAAAAATGCCAGCGAGCGTAATCAAATTTCTATTATTTTATGTAAAACCGGATTTGGACTAAACAAGTGAACGAACAAGCACAAATGAACAATTTGCTTTAATGAGCGCGAATTAGACTGGGTCTACAATAGGGCGTAGTAAGGTTTAAGCCCTAAGAAATTAACCAATCACAGTAGAATTTGAGGAGAATAATTGACTGTGATTGGTCAATTTCTTAGGGCTTAAAGCCTACTACACCCTATTGTAGACCCAGCCTTATGCTACCGTATTGGCATTAATAGTATATTGAAATTTATATATGAAACTGAAACTAACGAATTAATCAATTTCTTAGACACTACAGTAATTAGAGAAGGCAATACATTACTAACTAATTGGTACCAAAAACCAACTTTTTCTGGTCGTTACATTAATTATTTCTCTAGCCATCCAAACCAATATAAAATTAATATTATAACAAATTTAATTGACCGTGCAATTTTACTTTCCAACACACGTTTTCACGACTCGAACATAGAAATAATTAAAAGAATCCTTTTGAATAATTGCTTTCCTACACACCTAATTAATAAACATATTAATATTCGATTAAACCAAATTAACAATCGCATTACCACTGTTGACACTAACGACAAAGATAATAATGATACGCATAATAATAAGAGATTTATTAATATTCCTTATGTTAATGGACTAAGCCACAACATTAGCCGTACTCTTAAAAAATGTGGTTTCAATGTATTATACTCTATACCTAAAAAACTTGATTGTATTATTAAAAGAGGCAAAGACAAATTATTTGATTGTAAACAAACCGAATTAATTTATAAGATTAATTGTTCTGATTGTAACGCCACTTATATAGGACAAACGAAAAGACATCTTGAAACACGTATTAAGGAA
>NJRQ01000263.1:261695-305905 GCA_003063805.1 Aphaenogaster ashmeadi | reverse complement strand
CTCTCTCTCTCTCTCTCTCTCTCCCCCTCCCCCTCCCTCTTTCTCCATCTTTGTGTTTCCGCGAAAGCAAATTAAAAAATAAAACAATCTTTCGCAATAGTGAAACACACTTTACTTTTAATTAATAATAATTAAAAATATTCTACATGGAATGCATAATATGTATACAACGTAACAAGTGAATACAATGTTTTAATTTGTAAAGCTACGAGACGAAGAAAAAATAACTGTTTACTTAGAAAAAGCATTAATTTAAACAAAGATTTGCTTGTTCAGGTACGAAGGATGTCAGCTGTGAGTGACGCACTTATTGTTAGTAGCCTCTCTTTATTCTTCTATTTCTGCAACCGTTTCCACCGAACCCCCGCATTACTTTACGCTCCAGTATTATTAATGTACGATCTCGAATTGGCGCGCTTACGTCCCTTTTTCACGAATGTTTTCCCCTTTGAATTTACCTTGTTTTCAGTAGATTCGCGAAGTCCTTGTGACAACGAAATTCTCAATTAAAATCTGGCTCGTTCTTGCTTTCATTCACAAATTGGTATATTTAGAGAAACAAGAAATGGAGATTTGGCGAATCAATATTCCGCATTTACGTTAATGCTAAGGATATGGTTACCGTAATATCTTAAATTTATAACATCTTAAATTTTTATATGTGTTATATCCCGTCAAGATTACCCTTGTTATCGATTTATTTTAAGTATGTCTTTTTGTCACTTTAAAATAAACACGTATTTTTCTTGTATACTTTCAGGTAAGTGAAATATCGAGGCCTCTACCGAGGATGCATTTTGACGTCGCTGACGCGGTGAGTAACCAGATTTGTCAAGATACTAACCCGAGAACGCGAAAGACAATTCTATCGCGTTCCATCAACGCGTATTTGCATCAATCTTTTAGCAGGGCGTCTATATGACAGCGACTATTTACCGTCGAAATGACATTAATCGTTTTTATACCGAAATATAATGCCGGTGCGTTTTTCGCGAAATAAATATTTTAGCGAAATGTTTAACGTTGTGGAGAAATTAATTCGTGAAACTGGAAAAAAAATTGGGAGAGAACGTACGCGCTTATAGAGCGTTCACTTCGTGTATAGCTGGAGAAATGATTATTTTACTTCTGACAGAAATAAATAGATCGAGTATTTTATGCGCGGAACTTTAGTGACGTTGCGCATATTACGGTATCGCAAAGTTATTCCGCTCGCGAAACGGTGGAAGCGCGATTTACTGTTTTGTGGAAAGTACTTTTCCCCATTTGCGTCAAAGAGAGGGTTGGGGAGTGCGCCGGAGAGAGAGAGAGAGAGAAAGTGAGAGAGGAGGACAGCGACGTGTTAAAAAGCGAGTAGAACGAGGGAAATGCACTCAGAGCAGAGATGAGAAAAGTTTTGTTGACTTGGCTGAAATTTAATTTCGACTGGAATTTCGCGCAGAGTCCACCGACATTTTTATTAGTTCAAGATTCGCTCGCGTATCATTTCGCCGATTCATTGACCACCCCGACAAATTAACGATTTTATTCAAGGTAAACGATCAAACGGTACTTTCGCGTCCCCTAGTATCCGTTGCGTTCCAGAGAGACATTGCGAAATATTTAAGAATATTTTTACGCGCGGTTTTTAATTCACTTTTAATTGAATACGTACGCCGTTTATTTTTAAAGAGGACTGCAATCGAAGAATTTTATTTTCATTACATGAAAAATGTTGCGCGTACTTCATCGCGAAATCACGGTGACGGTTCATTTAACCCCTTCATGCCCAATCGATATCGGTTTCGATGCAAACCAGTTTCCAGGGCCAATTTCCGTTGTTGTGATAACATCAACTGTATGTTATTTCTTTATGAATCAGTTGTTTCGAGTTTAATAGAAAGAGAGAAAGAGAAAGGCCATTTGCAACCACATTCAGTGGTTCGTACCTGATTGTAGTTTATTTACACGTCTACAAATACAAACACGTTTATATAAATTGTTCTTTCTTTATGTTATTTTATTGATGCGCGAGAAAAACGATTGATTTATATCTGAGAGACCGGAAAAACGAGAATTCGAAATTACTGCGTACAAATGCAGATGCGAAGGGGTCAATTATCTGCGGCGTGATGCTTCTTATCTACGTGGACGCCTTTAATGCTGTTTGATCGCTCTAAGCATTGTCCTCTCGGGACACCAACGGATGGCATTTGTGTGCCCTACGGGGTGCCGGGCGCCATGCAGCGCGAAGGCGTATCGCGTTCTCGGCCAGCAAGACGCTTCAACGTGATGACGATTAATTGATCGCGCCTCGGACGAAGAGCGGAGCGAAATGCGTCCCGCGAAGCGCGACGGTGCATACCTGATCGCTTCGTAGTGTTGTCGTCGATGTTAGATCGTCGCTGCAAGACTGCGGCAGTAAAACCACATTTTACGATCCCAGTTATAACGTGAATTAGAACGCCTTGTCGTAAATATCGCGGTTCGCTCCCCGTGTTCTCCGACGACGCGAGCAACAGTACGTACGCACACACACACACACACACACACACACACACACACACACACACACACACACACACACACACACACACACACACACACACACGCACACACGTTGCTTTGTAACGTAAATATTACGCGTTGCGTATTTACTAGAGAGATTTTTATTAAGCTTCGGTAGCGCGCACGACATAAGCTTTTATTTCGCGTCATTGGCCCGAATTGCCACGCTGCGCTATTTGGAAAGCATCAGTCGCAGGCAGAGTCTATAAAGGGATCCTCCGAGGAAACTGGTTCGCATTTCCCTCCGTGAAGGAAGGAGCGGCGGGTAAATAGATAATAAAACCTTATTTCTTACTTAATTCCAGGAGAAAAGTTAATTTACAGGATTTTATCTTGAAGCTTAATCATTTAAGATATCTAATATTACAGGTTCAAAAATCGTGAGAAAGAATATCTTTAAATCACATTTCCTTTGGGGTAAAAGTTAAAACGATTCTATACTCTAAGGAACACGTAATTTAATAAAAATATCGTTTTATTATTGTGTGGCTTTTTTGATCATTTTATACATGATACAGGCAGGTCGAATTTTCAATCCCGGCAAACTCGCGCAAAACGTATCGTCTCGGATTGAATTTCAGCCGCGGTCGGAGAATCTGATTCAGAACAGCTTCGACGCGACGATGGGACGGGCGGCCGGGTGGCAGCCCGGGTGGTAGGTAGGTGGTAGGTGGAGGTTGTAAATGCCGTCGTATTTAGGGAACCGATCCTATGCTCAAGGCTGGGGCTCGGCTGGCAGGCAGGCAAGCAGAGCTCGCGTGTCTAGACCGGAAGTGGTTCTCGTGCTAGGCGTGGCTCCTTGATATACAACCCCTTGTATCTCACGCAGCAGCAGCTACCCGAGTGCCCCCGCGTCGGTATGCTTCCTCCGCCGCTGTGTACGTACGGGATGTCCAATAACCTTTGCCTAACCCCTTGAGGCGGAACGAAATCGATCGATCTCGAGTCGGCCGACTCGGAAGTTATCCGGTGACCACTGATTCCTGTTCTCCCCGCGGAAGGAAGAAGGGTTGCTTTCGTTCTGCCTGCCATTCATTCTCGTCGAGAAATCTCGCGCTCCGCCCTTCGCGGCGAGGTTTATCGCTATAGTTCAGCATCGATCCAAAATGAATCGCGGATTTTAGAAACACTCGCATAACAAGGCGACCGGTAATCGTTCCGACGATCAATTCCGGGATGTTGAACATTAAGAGTATTTCGAATCATGGCGTAAGTTTCACTGAACATCGCGAACCCCGAGTGACAAAGCTTTTACTGCTCGTTCAGTTTGCAAGAAAGTATACGTTTAGTAAACGAATAATTTCGTTATATTAATTATTACATCATATAACATGCTATTATATATGTATCGTGTGACGTAATATTACCCAATTATCCAATGGCGCGATCTACTGTAATAACAACGTCCTTGTTCGTATTGACATAGTGATCAGCCGCAGCTGCGAACACCTAGGGCATTTATCGACCAAGCATAAATTGTCTGCATTTGATTTGTCCCATTATCGGGTTATTTCCTAAACTAACAATTGTGCTTTGCATCAGCCAAGTATGTCGACACTAATTTACTGGCAAAACATTTCATTAACTTCGTTCAGAATCAAATCTTTAAGAGACATACAATTTTTATTTGTTAAATAGTTTTAGATTTTAATTATAGTTATATGAGAAAAAACATTGAAGATGAAAGTACTTATTAACAATTGTTGGGTTATAATATGATTTGTTATTTATCGTAGCACATTAAAAGTCACACAGATGATTCTAATTAAATTAAATCATTATTTAAAAGATAAGACTCCCCTTGAAACTGTCTGTTAGCATATTATTTTATAAATGGAGGAAGACGTATCTACTATAATAGGTGCTGAGAAACAACGAACTAAGTATTATCAAAAATCTTGTTGAGTTTATTAATTCAAATTGATTACAGCTGAAAAAATGTATCATTCAGCCTAATTATATCATGGTAGCTTCATCAAGTCGAGCTTTCCTCATTACGTGTTCCACGTGAAGCATCCAATTAACAAACGTAATTAACATCTCTTTTTTTCGTATTCTAAACACTATAGCTTAAAGTTATATCATGTCTCGATCACGCAATGATTCGATGCCGACCGGGATAATAGGTATAAAAAACCTGTCTCTTATACACATCTGATCACGCAATGATTCGATGCCGACCGGGATAATAGGTATAAAAAACTTTGCTACAATATTTCATTGAAATCCGATCAAAGAGTCATTCAGCATGCGCCTCGAAATTCCTAAATTGGCCAACCACTCGAAGTTTGACTATCGATCCGTATGTTACCTCAGTGGTTTTGTATCTTGAATTACAATTTGGAATAATTCGGATTATCAGAATGAAATAATCAATTATTCCGCAACAAAACGTAATTGAATAATGGCATGATCGAGCCACGAGCTCCGTCGAACGATACAGAAATTGTTCTAATCGGAGAGAACGTCACATTGGTCGGTTGGTCACAATATATATCGTAATTTGATAATTAACTGTAACTAGTGCCTCCAGTTATCGTACCAGTAACACGTACCGATACGCCTAATTTTGCGCTCGCACGCCCGTACTATTTGAACTAGAAATAACTAATTTGTCGCATAATACAACTTGGAATACATTGTGGGTATTGTGCATAATGCTATAGTGATCGCCTGTTTCAATACATTTATCGTCGTACATTGATTTTTGGTAGTTTGCGCAGTATATACTGTGATCCATCTCTACTAGCATTTATATCATGTATCGAAATATCAGTTATTTATCTGAAAACGAGCAATACATTATATATTTATAATAGCTGTTATATATAGATTATTTTATTAAAATGGATATAAATGTTTGCGCAAAACAGAAAATTGCCCAGAAATCAATGATTTTTCACTACAAACAATTCCGCTCATTACTCAAGTACAACGAAACAAATCATGACGTTTTATGACAAGAGAATCCGGATTGTTAAGTACCTTTAAGAGAATACCTTATTGAAATAACGAAACGTAGTATCAGTATCGGATATAATACATCAATGAAGAACGTTGGGATTGACGTTAATCAAATCGAAATCGGTTTCAATGGAAAAACGTGTCTCCTAGAATAAAAAGACATGTTTCAGTAATTCCAAAAATATCCGAAAGATACATATATTCTAATTCTTTGAAACGTTAAAGCGAAGGGATTTGCTAAAATGGTCTAATTACGATTCTTAAATTCGAAGGATGGTGCGAAGAAATCAACGTTCACGTCCAGACGGGATAAAACTCAGATCTCGGCGAGTTTCGAGAAAAAAAGCACGTTTTGCTGCAGGATCGGGAGGTATGTCCCGCGTAAATCATAATGCGTGTGCGACAAGGGCTCTTCTAATTCCGGTAGCCGCAAGAAAACTGGGACAACGCCGACGGCGGTACCTATATCACCCCCATCTACCACCGTACCGGCACCAAGCACCGCCGGCTTCGCTTTCGCCACCGACACGGCGGGCGACATCACCGCGGACGAGATTACATTACTTAGAGGTCCCTACTTTGCGGTCTCGTGAAATGCACTCAAACTAATTTGCGCCCGAGAGCTCGGCGCCGGCCCCTCGTCTTCCCCTCTTTTTTCTTCGCCGCTGCCTCGCGCGGTGGCTGCGGACGCAGATGAATCCTTTTGACGCGTTAATCCAACTTTGCTCTCGCGGCTTTGGGCTCGTTTTGAACGAGAGAGAGAGAAAAAGAAGGAGACCGTGCTTGTGAGTGGTTAACGAGGAAGAATTTAAATTGGTCATTGGGAATGTGTGTGGGCCGAATAACACGCGGCTGAGAGATCTTGCGGTCTTTCACGTTTTCAGATTCTCCTATCTTCGCGTATCTTCCTCGTTCTTGAGCGCTGTTGAAAGATAAGTAATTTTATGTTACGCTTCCAACTTTCCTAAGTTCGTTCACACACGTTGTACTTAGTTTACTTTCTTCAAGGGTCTCTTGAAATCAGACTGTTGTTTCAATTACTCGTTCTTGTGTCCTCATTACGTAATCATTTGTTACATAATTGAATATAAATTTAATTATATTATTCTGAATTGTTTCTGCGAATTTGATAATGATCTAATTAAAAAACGTGTCGGATAATTCTACCTGCTGTTCGTATATTTATTATCATTTATCTGACCATTCCATAAGAACGAGTCGTTTGACACATATTAGTATCGTTCCTCGATTTATGAATTGAGCTTTTCTCTATTTTAACCATTGAAAAATAACCTTGAGATCTATATCTGAATTTAAAATATCTGTCAAATTTATCTGCATAAAAGTCATTAAGCGCGATTACACCGCATTAGCAAATATTCCGCGAGAAAGGAAATGGAAAGAGAAATTAATCGCTTCGCTATCACTCACCATTCCATCGACGATATCTCCCGACGCGTTAGGATTATCGAACTACAGTAAATGCGTTATCGCTTTCGTCGATGAGTATCAGATCGGAGTAGTGAGCGACCGTCCGCGATTTTATCCGGAAACTGAATCTCGGCTGTCCGAGATTTTTTTCGGTAAAAGTACGTACACGCGCATCAATAATTAACCTTTATTAGCCTGTCGCGCTAATGAAACGTATATCAGGGTGAAATTTAATTAAAACAGATATTTAGGCCGAGTCTGCAACCAATCGACGTTGCCACTGACACCGTCGTTATCGTTGTTATCATCGCCGTAGACGGATTAGAATATTGGCGCTCCACTTGCCCTCTTTTTATTCCTCTGTGACTCGGAAGAAGCCACTTAAATCCTTCAATTACCGCATCTTGGCGGTGAGACGTCGTTACGCGAAAAAAACGAAATTTTTAGGACATAGAAGCCGTTCAATCATGCCGTTTTACTTTATTGAACTTTCAATACTGAATTTCAATTGTTACTCGACACTGAATATAATTAATTCGTAACTGTTATTTGCGAAAACTGAATATCGTAAAATTATTTCTGTTTTCTTCTATTATTAAAACCCCACATTTTGTATATTGCTTATAAAGCAGTGGATACACGAGAATCATTATACGCGAGGAAAATCGTTAATGTCCTTCCCTGTTTGCAGCATAATAGAATTACTAAAAAAGTATTCGACAACCGTGCGAAGCCGACGACAATAACACGACGAGAGGTCCGCATTCGACGCCTGAAGTGCCGCAAATTTATACAATTAAGTCTAATAAACGTCGGAATAATTAGAAGCGTAATTGTTGTTGCGAGGAATAATTAAAAAATAATTGCACTTGTCTCCTACCGACGACGACGCTCCTTGTTTTTTTTTTGTTGCATTCGCTACGCCATTCCGCGTTTTATCCTTTTACTATCTCCGCGTTCGTTTTCGTTCCCTTTTACTGTAATTCTATTTAAATTTCAAAAAATTATCCTTTGTTAGTTTATTCATTATCTGAATTGATATAAGATGCTTAAAAGCAATATATATACAATTAATGACTAATAAGATAAATTGTTTTGTGTATAAAGAATTTTTTTACTTGGCGCGAGACACTACCGTGTCTCTTGATTTCAGATATTTTATGTATGGAATTATTTGCCGAATATATTGAATATTTCAAGTCTTTAAAAATGCTTTGTCCAAGTATCTTTTAAAAATGTGTGTGTATGTGTTTGATTTTTTATTTTTCACAAATTCTATAAATTACAAAACGCGAAGAAACAGAAAAATATACACACATATTTTAACAACTATATATATATATTAGCTATTACTATATTTCTATGTTTCTGTGCTATTACTATTTATCTCAGCTCGAGATGTGTGCAAGGAATACTACTTATCTAACGCATTCAGTCTATTCAATTTCTTATTCTTTACGATTAATTTTTTTTTTTTCTTTAAAAACATTCTATATTAACATTATATTTCTACACGTTTTAAATGGTTTCTTCTCAGAATACGATAATTTTTTATTTCTTCTCTCTCTCTCTCTCTCTCTCTCTCTCACTCACACACACACACACACACACACACATACACACATTAGTTTTTGCACTCTCAACTTACTTTCGGATTTGTTGATTTACTATGTTTACGCGGCATATATCACATACGTCGCAATAGCAATTTGTTGCAACGAGTGCACACTACGAGACCGTTCGTCGGAGCAACCCGCTGTAGTCTCCACTACCGAGAGAACCGGCCACAAAAGGGGATTTAATGACGAAATCCGGATTTAGTGAGGCGATTCTGTTGGATATAAGTGCCCGAAGAGTCGTAAGATCGTTTATATACTAGCCGTTATTCGTAGACTTAACTTTTATATAGGCGGCAGTTATCGCGCGGAACTACGCCGCTGCAGTAAATTTTGAACAAACGCCGTGACTCAGGGAGCTTTTAAAGCTCACGGGAAAGTATCGCTCCGACGAATCCTATCGATGGCTGTAAAGCGTACGCAGACACGAACGTTGTCGTTATAGCGAGTTCAAATGAAATGTCGGATAATAATCATTCGTTAATCGACTCGTCAAATTGATTTTGCACAAAGTTTCCAAGAGAGGCTTAAATGTAAATCTTAATTTATACATGTTTAACGCTCCTTATAATTATTTTATCATTTCATTGATATCGCAGATATCTTATATGTAACTCTTCCTTTCTTTCATTCTCTCACTCACGCTCGACACTCGACAAAGAATTCGAAGTTAATAATACTTGTCCATCTTAGAGAACGATAAAAACGAGTACAGTCAAAGTCTCAAAGTGGAACTCAATGGACCAATATTTTAGAATTCCACTGATATTCCTTACGTTACACGTTCTGCATGAAAAATATCTTTTTGTCAAAACGTCGCCAATTTGATATTCTTGCCTGTCCACAAATGCTCGACGTCTGCCAATAATCTCGATCTCGCCATATACAAGAGCACGCTAACATAGCTATTTTATTGCCTGCCTACGTACCAATTGACGAGCGTTTACGATCAGCTTATGGATCTTGTTCCCATGCCACGTGTGAACCAGTACGCTTCCACGTGCTACCAGAGTATACGTAAAAATCGCACACAGTTCAGCTTACATAACGCCGCTTTTTAAAAATGTATGCATTATTGCTAGTGTCTCGTGATATTGTCCAAGTTGTCCGGACGGTGGAAAACTGTCACTTTGTTCTCACTGTCACGAACTCACTAACTGGATGAACCGCGGCGATCGTACGTCGTGTCGGCGATCTCTCGGGGTTGATGTCTAATGTCAACTACAGCTGGTTGAAGGGGACCAAATGCGTCAATTGGCGGTATATTTGACCCGTGTTCAACCAGCTAAGCTTAACATTACATAAGGCTCGCTTGCGTCCATCTTCTCTCTTGCTGGTTCGCGTCGGCTCGCATAACTTTCTCGAGCGAGTCGCGGAATCCGCGTGACTTGCCTCGCTCATTCGCTTTGTGTGCTCTATGTGCTCGTCCATCCGTGAATGTCGAACGCAGAATTGTCGGCGCCTCTGATTCTGCCCGTGACATTTTGTGCCTCCCGATCCGTGATAGCCGATAGCAGCACGCCGCGTTACATTGTGGCTAATTGCTGACCTTTACTTCCGGACTTTACCCGACATTACGACAGACCGTCGACGTTTGGGATCGACAGACGGGCCGGCGGTCGACGGAAGAAAAAAAAAACGAACGCGCAACGACCACTTGAAGAAGTATCGTTTCATTATTTTTTGTTCTTCACATTTTTTCGGAAACCGTCGGTTGACGAAGCTAAGAACGGAAACAAAATGACACTTCTGAAAGTTAATACCAAAGACAAATATCAATTTCGACGAATCAAAGAGCGATCGATCGCAAACACATTTGAAACAGACTGACAGAGACAATATAGCGTCATCGTACACGTCTAATGTGGGAGAAACCATGATCGTGTCTTTAAGCCGCGCCAGTGCCTTCCGGGCAGCCATTAAGGGTGTCATTGTGCGCGGCGACAGACCGAGGGGAGGTTATTGGCAGGAAGAGGGACATTAAGACGGCAACAATGGACCGATCCTCGCCGTTCTACGCCTTCCGTCCTGCCGCCCTCGAGTACAGCCATTTCTGGAATCTGCTGATACCAGGTCAAGCGAGCTTGAGAAACCTCGCCTGAGGAATCAGTATGGAATTTCGAGAAAACGAGAAGATCTTTTTTGATAAATATTCAAGATGATAACGTTCACGAAGCATAGAAAGAGGAATCATTTTGTACGCGACGGAACGGATTCCTGACGTCGACGATCGCGCCGTTATTGCGTCGAGAAGGAATCGAGGGAATGACGCGTGCGCGCGCGTGTGCGAATAACTATTCTAGGCCCGGCATGATGCGCGAGTAACACGAGACGCGTGCGTTTAAATATATCTCGCGACCATGCACGAAGTCTTGTCGCTGGTCCGCTCGTCCGTGGCCGTCGCGCGCTTCGTCGAGAGTAGCGAATTTCGAACCGATTATGGCAGTACCGTGGAAAACAAAACCGGCGGCGAATGGAGCGAAGCAGAACAGAGGGTGAGGAAGAGAGAATTCTGCGCGATCCTCGCGAACGGAAGGAGAGTCGAGGGTCTTGATAAAACGTCTCCGCTCGACCAACGTCAAATATGGCAATGCGATACGCCCTGCGAACGAGGCGTCCATTGATCTCGGGCTCATACCTTGATGCCGATCCTCCGGGCTCCCCGAACTCGCCCTGCACTCTGGCTGAATCGGTTTCCGACGCAAAGACGGCAACCGTGGGTTTCTCACTCGAAATAGGCACAACACATCATGTATACAAAGCTCCGCGCTCTTCTTCTTTTGTTCTTTTTGTTGAAACTCTCGCGACACTATTTACAACGAGACAATATTCACCATTCACAATCGATCATGGTATCGTTGCCGAATTAATGAACGTAGCACTGCACCATTCGTGATTACGCGAGCCGGCGCCGAGTGTCGTCGTCGCGATGCGAATATTTCAGACGTTCGCGCGATCCTCTCGCGGACGTCCCGTTTTCGCGTATTTTTAGAAAAATTATGCAACGACGCGCGATGTTTTATGCCAGGGCGCACCTGTCTTCGTATATACTTCACTCCACGAATCGGATAAGGTAGGCTCTCCTTGGATTCATAGATCGATAGGGTACAAAGAAACTCGATAACAGCAAGGTCGTCGTCGTCGTGAAGAAACTGCATCGTTAGTGCGATAAGCGCAAGAATATTTCCTTGCATCTACTTCACGTTTATCGTTGTCCTTCAAGAAATTCGCGAACGGATCAAGGCAACAAATGGAAAAATCGCCTTGACGTATCACGGATGGTATTACACGATCGCCAAAGTTCCCAGTTTCGTTGGACGGTTCTGCGGCACTCTGCTTCGTTCCTCGCTTGGTCGACGATATTTTCGTCGACGACGGCGAATCGCGACTACTGTGTGTATTATATGTGCGCGGATGTACGTGAGTTGTGTGTGAGCAGAAAAGGGGAGAGAGAGAGAGAGAAAGAAAAAGAGAGAGGGGGGAAGAAAGGATAGACGAAGGAGGGGCGACGATGGAATATCTACCGGCCTATATCCGGAGCGAGTCTTCTCATAAGATCACTTTTTTGTTCGTAGCGAATTTCGCGGTGTTTAGTGTTAAAATCTGCACATGCTTGTGGCAATGATCGATCCGCATGCCCCGATAATCATAGCCAATTCGTTTCGAAAACACTGCTACTCAAACAGATTGACAGCTAGGTGCAAGAACGCCAATTACGTTAACGATTGAAGTGGCTTGAATTCACGAATTAGCGGAAGTTGGCTGGCGTGATGTTAATATTCTAGATACTCGATACTGACAAACGCGAAACTGACAAACTCTCAAGCGAAAAGGCTCATATCCAGTGAATTCTCATGCAATATTCCGCAGCGGAATATGCATATGTGGGTAAATGTCGATAGGTAACGGGCTCGATATCGAATACCGTATTTTAAGTTCCATTCAACTTTTAGCCCATCGTCAGTCCGCTTTTACCGTTTCACTTTTATCCAGTTTCGATTTTCTTGCCTCGTGCCCGACGATAATCGAGTCTGATATCGTCCCGTGGTCGAGGTTCCGCTTGGTGACGATCGGCGAGGAGAGAGGCGACAAGAACGGCTCTTCAAGGTCCGACTTACCGCGGAGAGATCGGTCGGGATTTCTATTTGGATGGCACGACGTTATACCGCGGCCGATAGGAGCGCGCAAAAATAAGCGATCTAAAGTTAGACGCGGTCTCAGGACGTTGTGCTAATTCTAACGCTCGTCCATCACCTTCGATCCTCAAGATACGTATCAGGTCATCTCTCGCGAGTAACCTCTATCTTTCGAAAATATTCTAGTGATGTGGAAAGGTGTCAAGAGCAGACGATTATTTTACCTGTAACGTGAACCGCTTATGTAAAAATAAAATCGGAGCTATCTCTCGAAGGATTTCTCAATAAATAACGAGGGAACGATCGAAAACAACAATGAATTTTTAACGCTTCTCAACCGAGAGCAGCCTTGGCGCAGTTCGCTATCGAAGAAACGACGGTCAAAGTTGAATTGAAGGATTTATCTCGGCTCTCTTAATTTTTGCTCTAACAAGAAAAGTTTAAGCCGCTAATGAAGTTGAATTTCAAATTAGACTCGCAGTAAAGCAAGCCGTTTGAGATTAATAATTCAAAGGTGCTTGCTCGGTCGGGTGTAAAAGCGGACGGTGACCAAGACAACACAACCGGATGAGTAATTTTATTTACGCTCGGAATACTTTGCAGTCTTGATTTGTCGAGCCAGTTAGATAATGATTTTATCGAAGAAATTCAATAAGAGAGATATTACCGCCTACTCTGTCCAATTGAAGTAAAAGATCCAGCATTAACTGTTTAAATCGTAAAAAGTCATATTCCTCTGAATGTGACAACAAAGCAGAGAAGGTATATTTTGAGGACGTATCTGATTTCCAATGATAGGCATCGCGTTCCAATAGATTCCTGCGCACAATTACAAAGCCGAGAGATAGAGTTTGATCGGGAACTTCCGTCGCTGTTAACTTCGACACGGTTTCGAACTTCCGATCATAGGGCCAATATCCAATAAGCGCGAGCTCAAGCTCTTTGAGCGTCAGAAATAGTTTCCGACGCTTTTTAATCTTGACTCGCGAGCTGCTGCAATGAAATGCGTAGGCGTCATGCTTGACGAAACAGTTTAATGCGCTCATAGTTCAGATTACTACCGTAATTTGAGATTTTATTGCGAGGAAAGGGAAGAAGTGCATCCGTCGGACATCGTATGAGCGTTTGCGTGTTTTAAAGTCGACGCGTCCTCGAAGGCCAATACCTCTTCAACACGCCGCTATTATTAGACCGACAATGAACAAACTTCGGTTTCCGTGCCGAGTCTTCACGCCGCGAATCGTGCTATTCCTGTCAATCCGCCACTGACCGTACCCACGAAAGGACCATACCTTTTGCCGACCGTTCGAGACTTATTCCGAGATCGCACTCGTTATCGAACAATCGACGCGAACACGGCTTGTAACGATCGCGCCCCTTTAAGGACGCCTCAAAACCCACCGGGATACAGCAATCATCGATGTTTGACGTTTTCTGTTTACGTCAGTTTTATGTCGTTCCTGTACGTCTCTCTGGGGAAGCCGCGACGTTATTATCAGCTGCGCGTAAGCAAATGTGATCTTGAAGTGCGTTGAAAAGATAATTACAAATATTTTGACTGAATATCATCGCGATCTTTGTTTGAGACACCCGCGTTATTTCGTAATGCACAGTTTACGATAGTAAACCGTCTAGTCTGTTCGTGATGGCGTATCTATTGGCATGATACGCGTCCGACCACACGCTACTGTCTCCCCTGCGGCACGTCTGACTCGACGTTATCGTCTCTCCTTGCGCCGTTCTCAACCGTATCCAGCAGCGTTTCTACTGTCGCGTGACGTTTCTACTGCGGCGTACGGCGACCCGTCGCGTCTGACCACGCGCCGTGTGGTGGCCGTGACTACTGGTCGTAGCGGTCTACCGGGGAAGCGCGACCCTTTAGCTTCATCCCTCGCTGCCGAGGGTCCGTCGCGGATGTTGGCTTCCACGCTGGCTACGTCTCCTTGCAGCCGCACTTTGCCGCAGCTGCGGTAACGCTCGAAGAATTGTAGGATGCGTATGCGTGACTGAGTGTACGTGTGTATATGTGTGCACAGGAATAAATATGGGAAAAGAAAAGAGGGACATAAAGAAAGACAGAAAGAGAAACATATCAGAGTAAGACAGATAGATAACGAAAGAGAAAGAGAAGATAGGAGATAGAAAGAGAAAGAGAGGGAAAGAAGAAGAGAAAGATAGAAAGAGAGAGAGAGAGAGAGAGAGAGAGAGAGAGAGAGAGAGAGAGAGAAAGAGAGAGAGAGAGAGAGAGAGAGAGAGAGAGAGAAAACGACGACAGTGAGATCCGACGGTCCGATCAGAACGTGAACGTACTACTTGGTGGGCGTCCGGGCCCGCACTGTGCAGCCGACGGCAGGCGTCGCGACGCTTCCCCGCCCGAACATGCGAGCTCCGTGCTACACGGGGGTAGGGGGTGAGAGGGTAAAAAGGAGGGGGGGAGACGCCGGCGCCCCGCACGCCTGCGTACCAGCGTACCACGACCCTTCGTAGCAGGAACGCACCAACCCTGTCCTATCCACCCGAATACCCACCCATTCCACGCGCGCGCACACTTGCGCACACGTACACACGGACGCACACCACCGCTTTCGCCCGCTCACCCTCGGCCCAACTCCGCTGCACCGCGCCAACCACCCACCCCCGGCGTGCTCAAGCAAACCGACCACCCACACACACCCGACTCTCGCCCTACCGCTCCCCTCCATCGTCCCACGCCCGTCACTATGGAAAATATGAATTTGGGTCAGATACCAGCCGCCGTGCCCTAATGAACCTTTAATGTGACCCATTTCTTCCTTTCCTCCGCTCGCCGACGTGAAACAACCCCCTCCCTCCCTCCCGTGCTCTCGTCGCTTCTCCGCCCTCTTTTTCTTTCGTTCTCCATACCTGCGTGCGTCTCGCCTGCCATGGCGCACGCACGTTTCGAATTTTCTTCCCAGATCCTCCTCTTTCTTTCTCTCTCTCTCGTGTGCCACTCCTACCCTCTCTTTTCCGCTGTCGAGCGAAGGACGGTCCTAAGGGTCGTCGTCACGGCCGAGTTTGTTGGCACGATTGCACCGCGTCTGGCTATTACGATGTTGAGCGACACCTACCGCCCTTCGTGCGGATATTAGCCCTTGACAATTGTTCTTTTTACTCTAGTTATATATATACATCTTGCATCACACTCGTATTCGTTACGCATTCTTGCATAATCGTATCTTACTTCGAGAGCTTTAATTCCTTTGCACAAATGCACGTTGCATACGTTACGTTGACTAAAAATAGAATTACTATGACGTTATATTTATCATTGCGTAACGCTTCTCTCTATCTTACGGAGATGTAAAAAACGCACTGTGTAATGATGCAATAAAGGTTAAAATTTATTCCACATTGCAGGGCATGAGAGCAGATAATGACGATCACTTTCAACGATGTTTCTTGTCTATAATTAAATATCGCATGACCGTCGGCTCCGATACTAATATTGGTGCATTATTCTCAGCTATAATATTTCTGAACTTATTCGCTCGTGCTTCGCATTCCAGCGTATTGATTGCCTCTTCATGCGATTTAGCCTGATAAAATCGAAGGCGAAAAGCTTTATCTCTGTGTGTCAAGTTTCTTATATCATTAACGCATGATTGAATAATTTTCGTTATAAAAATACACATTTTCTTAAAATAACATATTAAATTTAAAGATATCTGAAAGTAGCATTAGATTTCAAAACTTACATATGGATTTGAAAGAGCATTATCCTCTAATAATAATTAGTAAAATGAATGTCTCGACGTTTAAATCAATTATTAGTTTGGCAATATTTTGCGATCAAGAAAAATTGCTTTAATTCGACATAACTGAAGGCTAATATATGACGTTGTGCAACGATGGCATTTTACGAATGGCAAAATGGCGAGATAGTTGTAGCATGTGCAACGACGCTCGTATAAAAAAGCGACGACGATGGAAGATCTTCGTTTTAGTGCTGGTCGATGATTCGCGGGCGGGCTTTTAAGATTAGCTTTATTTTTTAGGAAGTAATCTGGATTGAAAACATGCGATCGCCGCGTTAAAAAATTTAAAGCCATGGACCGTGCGTGCGCGCGATCGTCGTAAAGGGGCACCTAAAGGTTCGGGAATCGTATTTCTCAGACATTAAATCCGGCTTTTATCGGACAAAATGAGTCGCATTTAACATCATCCTTTTGCGAGATTTTTCTGTTTACCCGTAATTTTTTTAATTTCTTAACGTATTACACATAACAACAAAATATTCTAAAAGTAAAATACTTTATTCTGTGTATATTTAAGAGCGAAGGGAAAATCATTATTGCAATTACTATAAATAGATTTTAATTAAAACTAAGCTATGGTAATCTCTTTAATCATTTTCTGTAGCACATTTGTAATCGACCAAAAGCTGTTTTGTCTACACAGAGTAAACTTCCGATCCGCAACTATATTATTTGTATTTTTCTTGTCGCTCTCTCATTTTGCTAACAAGGTGATTATTAGCGCATATTTATCAGATACTTCTTGTTTCTTTTTAAATATATAAACTACTCTATTTATAACAAGTAATTTAGGATCAGCGTATACATCGACAACGCCCTATTATCGATAATGTCTACCGATTAGAATCGCATTTTCAACGCGTTTGCAGTGGCCTGTTGTATCGAATTAAAATCTGATGTAAATCACCTATAATTATAGTGCGTCGCATGTATATTACACGACGCGAGAGTTACTCGGCACGCTATGTTCGTTAAATATGGCTGATGTAGGGACGAAAGGACTAGATGTCACGGTCGTACCTCGCGATAAGAGCTTTGCGATTAGGATTATCAAAATGATCGATCAGTTGACGCTCTTTTCGGCAATTAAGTAAACGAACTCGTCGCGATGTATTCGCTCTCTTTCGTTTGACATTTCCCACAGTCGATGAATGAAATAGCGCATCAGTGAATGGAACATGGGGTGAGCATCGCGTGACTGTCGAGCCACACATACGCGCTCGTACGCACCCACACACACCTACACCCTCCCCCACATACACACACACACACACACACACACACACATGTATACACACATGTGGTTTCTTCTCGGAGAAAATGAACGCAGAAGATGATTCACGAAGATTTAATGTGACTGCAAAATCCGATTTGTGAATAGAACGTAATATGATCTTACGTAACGAAATGTAAATTCGACTATTCAGTTATGAATGTTCAAAAGATTACAGCTATTAAAATTTCAAAAGGAATCAAAGTAATTATGTACTTATAACTTAAACTTTATAAATTGCTGAGACTTATTTTATTCATTTATTTTTACGAGCGTGCACAACAATTACGCGGATATTGTATTCTCATTTGCTTGACCAGAATTATTCAAGAAAAATGAGGAAGACCGAGATAGCCTAGATGTGGTGTAATGGAAAACAATGGTCCTTAACGAGTCCGTAAATAATTGATTTGGAAAAGTTACAGAAACAATACCAGCATCCCGAACTAATGCAGCGTACAGTATACCAGTCTACCTTCCACCCCAATCTATTTTCCTATCTGTCTTTCTCTTTTCTCTTCCTCTCTCGACCTCTTTCTCTTCTCTTCAAAGCGGGTTATAAAATCCATTATCGCTGCGATAAATATTAAACTTCTCTTTTCGCTTTCGTTTCTCCGCGTGAAATTGCTCCGCGTCGTTAATGGCCTTGTTATCGATTCGCGCCGTCAAAGAAAACACCTTTTGCGAGGGTGAGCCATGAGGCGCGATAGCGCGCCCCGCAAATAATCCGTCTTCCGTCGAATTTGTGCCACGCGCGTTCTCATTAATTTCTCACGTCCTGAGCGACGGAAAACCCTTCGGATTCGCGTTAAGACGCTACGAGCCGAGTCGAATTTCCGAGCGCGAGAGACAAAAAAGCAACATTTCGGATAAGACGTAGCAATCGCGATTCCCCGTAATAGCATGTATAAAACGTGACAACGCCGGTTCTTTTCTATCTTCGCAAGAAACTTACACATGAAAAAGAAAAAGTAGAAGAAACAGCAGAAACAAAGTCAAAATTGGATATTCTATAAAAACATAATAATAGGATTTTCTATAAGAGATATTCTATAAGAGATTATCTCGTTCTTACGGTAAAGAATGTTATTATTTATCACTGCAGTGATGAAAATAGTGTGACAGAGGCTTCATTTAGTTCATGAAATGATAATGTCGCTATCAAACGGGTAAAAAATTAAATTGAACGTCTCAAAGATGGCTCGTCGAATATCTACTTTTGCGAGAAACGCAATATCGCGCTCTCGTATCTCGAGTACCTGTAATCCCACATTGGATCGCGAGAAATTGCGTTCTTTTCGGCGACGATTTCTTCGTCGTTGTGCCCGACTGCGAACTCTCGGGAAGAGGGGTGGGAAGAGGGGACTGAGCCCGTCGTTACAGGGTTAATCGTCGTTCCGTCCTTAATCACTGCGCTCGATGGCACGGATATTGTTTGACAATTTGTCATCCGCACTCGACGTTTATTGCGCTCTCGCGCACATTTATTACATCGGCGCAGTCCGATCTTGCGGCGGGTAATTATGAGTGCCGCTATCACTGTCCGTGCAGTATACGTCCATTCATTCCGTTGGTGGCGCAATGTAAAAGCTCGCGCGGCGCGGCATGAAATATGCATCGGTCTCCATTGATAATTATGCAACCTGATAACGCGCGCGTCCGGACTCGCGCGTGCATTTCCATTTCTCTCTTATTAAAAATAAAACCAACAGGCGCACGCTCACCGTCCTCTGTCGTATTTCTCGTTCTCCACCATATTTACCGCCTTTATCTCTTCGCGTTTCGTGCAAAAGTGCGCTTGATAGTTGCCTTAATTCGATTCTCATCTCGCATATTACGATCACGGACGATCCGGTTATTGTTAAACCTTTATCTCTTTTTAGCTTTTTTGTTCGCTAATTTATCTATTTAAATTGCTTTTTGCGGATACGACACGGTATACACCTAAGTTATCTACCTGTTCCATTTTGCACGCCTTTTTGTTCCTTTTTGTGTCACATTATTATATATTCTATTTATCTTTCTTCTTTTCTACATGCAGATTCTTTTTCTCTTAGTTTTCTTTTATATACCTCCTTTGTATTTTTCTTCTATGAACTGACTCTTTTGCTGCTCGCCGTTTCTCTTGTACTCCATCGTGTTTATCCACTGTTTTATATGTATTCTTTTCCCATCCTCAGTCTTCTCTATTTTTTTTATGTACAGTGACACAGTCGTGAACCGTTTTATTATCGATGGAGAACGCTCTCGCAATCGGAACTTCAATTCAATCGCATTGTATGTCCGCGAAATGATATACGCGATGCATTCCCGTATTCGCACGTGCATGCACGTAGCGCGACGTAGGCACGAAAAGGAGAGAACAATGTTTCGCCTCGGCTTTATCTTAGCTTTGTCGACGGCGCGTTCGTTACCTTAACAGGGTCATTCCTTTTTTTTTTTTATCTTTCCGCTTTCGCGAGTACGACGTCGGACAAGACGATTTACTGACTGGAAATTGAAAAGCGAATTCAATTTCATAGAGTCGATTCGTACTCTCTCTGACATTCTTCAAAAAATCGATTGCACCTGCTTTACATTTCTATTCTTGGGCTAAAATGTCTGTCAGTAAACGCACCCACTATTAACTTCTTATCAAAGTTAAATCCACAGAGAAAGTGGTTCAGGTAGACGCGCGGCGAGGTCGGAGGGCGTAATCTGTGACCTCGTTACGTTTCAACGATGAGTGGTGACTTTTCATCGACCTTTCGCGCGGATACAAAAGGGGCGCGCGAGCGGGCCATTAAGTCGAGTTAGCGACGTCGGTACACACCCTTAGAAATCAGGTGGGGACGTGTCCGATAAACGGAGGCGAGCAGCACGAGTCGAGACCCTGTCGAGCGACTGTACGAGTGGCAGTCGGCCACCACCGACGTGATTAGCTAAGTGATTGGAACCCCACCCTGCCGGTTGAGGGCCGATAACCCATTACGCCCCGTGATTCCCTTTCTTCCGCGCAACGAAGGATCCCCTTCTTCATGACTGCGAATATCTTATCGGTTGCTTTCGACAGCGGCATCGTCGATCGATCGGTGGCTGTGGGATGTGAACGAAAGTTAACGGGAAAGTTCCCGGCTTTGTCGAGCCGCGTATTCTCTTCAAGATCAACTTAATCGGCAAACTATATTGTACAGCTTGTTTGTTGCTAATATTTAAAATGTGAACCTTTCACAAAAGTTTCCATGATGATTTATATCGTTACGACGCTCTTAAAAATATTGAATATAAACGCTAAACTTTTTATGGCAGAAACACTAGGATTGTCTTCTTGAAAATTTAACGCAAATCTGTTGATCTCAACATTGTTTCCTGACACTCAATATCGCCATTGATCTTTTTCCAGACTCGCTATCTTTCTCTTCTTATTTTTATCTTTCTTTCTTTAACTTTCTCATGCTTTCAATTGCGATCCATATAACTCAGGATACATTACCGTTTGTAAAGACGACTTGATTTTACCGCAACTGTTTACCGAATCACGCGATCGATCCCGTGCATGCGGTGCGCCCTTTTCGAGCTGTCCGTTCATCGTCGTACATCCCCTTTAGAAGATCACGTTACAAGCCGGTCGACCCGCAACCCGATAGTTACCAATGTGTCGGCTGACACTTTTCCGCCGGGCGATAATGTTACGAATAAACTCGGCCTCCGGTCGCGCTCGCGGAATTGGATCGTGCGCGCCGTATCATCGCTTTAAGTGTCATTCAAATCCCGTCGCGTCGTGGCGCATGGGTGCGGTCGTTTCGATAAAAGCTATCGATAAAATCGTGGGCTTCGATACACACGCGACACCCTTGAAATGATCACGGCGCAGACTATGCCACTCATCGTATTGTTGTCCTCAGACTACACGGATCCATTCGCCATCCAATTAGCACGTGTCTCGTCACGCAATACGACTTCCAATTATCAGATTTATTACATTGTCAGCCATCGGCCGGCGGGCATCATCGTCTTTCGCGGCCAATTCTCGGCGCGAAACGCGATTTGCAATTACGACGCAGCCGAGGTTTGCGAGCCCGCGCAAGAGCTCGCCCCATTTTGTCTCCGTCGTTCGCCTTCGGAAAATTATGGATTCCGCCGATTTAATTTGATTCAGAAGTTTCGCATCGGCGGCACAATTAGTTTACCTCGTTATCCCTATAATATAATGAGCTAAGTTTGCGAGCAGTCGATCACGCTCGAGCTGCGAAAGTCACTCGGACAAGAATTTCATTCTCTCGTCGCGTCGGCGGGATGGTCGCTAATTTTACACGTACGTCACACCCTACGGGAACGTCGACTTACCGTTAATTCTGCATTTGGCAAAACTACGGAAATAACTTAGATATATTGAGAAATGCTCGCGCATTAATTTCCACAAATCTGTGAGATTCTAAATACATTTACGAAGATCGCAAATTTGAGTAGTGAAGAAAGATGAAGATTCATCTTGTATGTTACGTTGGCTAAATATAGAATTAAAACTGCATTAACCCTTCCACTTTGAGATGAAATCTCTTTGCATAATGTTACTTATATCACGGCGCGGTGTAGCAGTACGACGATGCATACTTGACGACGGCGGTTTCGCGCAACGATGCGATTGCTGGGCGCATCTCATTTGCGACGGGCAAATTCGTAATGGTAAGAAACGGATTTGGGGCGCGGGCCAACGGAACGGTCGTTCGATCGGTCGGTCGGTCGGTGGTTTTGAGAGGTATGCTTAATAAAGCGTCGAGCGCGCGCTCGGCGACGCTCTCCGGGCACAACGGCAACGGATCTAATATCAACGTAAATGCGACTGTTTTGTATGCTAATTGACTCATATACATACATATGCTACTCAACCCGCATCGCTACCCGCTAAATAGATAGACCTGATGCGCCGAGGGTGCATAACGGCGCTCTGCCCGGGTGTACTACTCTCTCGCGGAGACACGACAGGCGCACCAGCGTAGCCCATTTGTGTCCGGCAGCTTGTAACTCCGTGTCAACCTTGCGTCCACATACTCCCGCCAGGATGTCAAGCCAGATATACAATTTGTTAGTGCCGCGATATTAGAGAGAGAGAGAGAGAGAGAGAGAGAGAGAGAGAGAGAGAGAAGTCAAAGAAAGACATACGCGTACGCATGTTGTTCCGCGTGTTTGCATTGTATCGAACATGCTGTATCCGAGTGAATTACCACCGAATAATTAAAAAAATGTTAGCTAATATTAGTTGATTTTTACATTATCGCATTTTGACATGTGATGTATGAAATATTACAATTAAAAAGAACATTCTTATTTCAAAAATATCTTTATTTTTGACATGTAAATCTTAAAATGAGATTTTATAACAGTACTTTCAAACCAAGAATATTCATATTATAAAGATAATACAGTTTAATCTTATTATTGTATTCTTTATGTGACAATTACAATATTCAAATTAATTTATAATATTTTTGAAATACAAGAATATAAAATTCTTCTAAGAAAATAATATTTTCTTGCTTATATATGAAACAATGATAGTGTTAATTTAAATATATTCGTCTTGATTGAAGACTTTTTTTTTCTGTGTGTATAATATGATAATATGATACGAAATTGTTAGAAATCCTACTGCTCTACTTTTATCTTTTAGATTTACAGATTTTAGTATCATAAATATGTGATATTATCTAATATAAATGTAATTTTATTTATATATGTAAATATTATATATATAATTTATATTTATATCAAGAATATGAATAGTATATATTTTTTTATGAAGATTTTATATTTGATATACATAGAGAGACAGAAGTATGACGAATTTTGCATACTTCGCATCGTGCGAGGAATTTCAAAGGGCATAGACATTTACGGAGCTCCATAGCAGTTCGATGCTATTACACAACGAATGTATATAGATCGAAAACGCCACGAGTGCTTTCCGACGGATGTACTCGCAAACGCGTCGCGAGCAAGCCGCATGTGCCGAATGCAGCTCGCTTTTACCGAGCTCGCTGGCAACTCGATGTCGATGTTGCTGCATTCCTGTTTTCATAAATGCATCCGAAACGTCAAACATACCATACGCGCCGTTTACAGCCGTCGTAAGTTGGCAGAGCGAGAGTGTTGACTAAACAAACTATACTTCTCCGATATTTCTACGGTCGCATTTCCTGGATTGTACGGCCACCATAAATTTACAATTTTCTTAATGACTTGGCTAACGTTTGATTTTATCCGTGGAACTCTATCCGATTAAGAAACGAATTTAAAATTATTTCGTTCAATTTTGACAAACTATATGAAAACACGTTGTTCAGTTTCCAATGTTATGTTTATTGCTCAGGATTTATTTAATAGATCGTTTTCACCAATTGTATACCATGTTCGTTTACATATTCAGAGAACTATTTGGCCGAAAACTGAATCAGCGCGTTGCTATGCGTTATACAACCACCGGTGATAGCATTACGAAAGCGAAATTTATTTATCATTAAAAACTGCCGCATCGTTGGTAATTTCAAGATTACGCGATTTACCAACGATGAAAATTATATATACTGTGATAATGCACCGTAAATATCTACCTTGAATAATTTGAGATTTTATTCTTCACAGAATACATTGCATTTATAATAATTTGAAAGAGATTGTATTATTCAATACTTTTTATATTAGAGATTAATTTCGTTGGCTATTATAACTACGTTAATGTAAAAATTAACGAAATATATGTATTTTCCTAGCTTAATAGCTCCGTGCTATTTTAAGATCTGTTTTTTGTCAGCAAATACAACTATAGTGCTTTCATTGTTATACATTTTTTAAATTAAATTTAAATAATGATATCGTAACTTTACACGTGTTTTATACCATTAAATTAAATAATAATTAGTAACAATTATCTCACGTAAACTTTCATTTATCCTGAGAAACATAGTGTGTCCTATCGAGCTATTTGACGCCAGTAAACTCGGGCGAGAGCAAAGCGAACGTGTCAGCACAAAGTCGCCTCATTTTACATCCCAATAAACCGGTATTAGCCGCCGCAATAAATACTCCTCGCGCATTGTTTGCGCCGATAGCAGCTTCATCCGTTTGTTGATTAAAGCCGACGTATAATTCTTGAATAATTCGAAATGAACCCGCGATTATCTACGATTAGTTACACTGACGCGTATTATAAACGAGAAGCGAGTAATTAATCCGAGCCGGCATATTAATTTATCGCGAGATACGTGTATACAAAGAACCATATGTAATCCGTAATACGATCGTCCTAAATATCTTAGAACTTTCGAGCTACATAATAGCGAGCGGTTGCGGCTTAAGTCGAAGAGAATTGGCCATACGAACCGTCCCGCGGATTTACTGGCGCTTTATGAACTTTATAAAGTCCAAAGGCTACGAACTTAGTTCTATCCTCATCATAGCTCATCACCGACGAACACCGCTTTTGATTGCGGTTTGCCACGATCTAGCTGACCTGTTATCTGGCAGGTTTTATCCCCGGCTACCGATTCCGTTGAGTGCGCCGCTTTTAACGATCACCGTAAAGACCGATCGAAATTTATAGAATAGGCTGTTAATGGCCGGTGTGCCATTCCCCGACTGCAATCTGACTCCAGACTTACTCGATCCGCTGCGGAATTTCAAACGGCTCTGTTCTACGCGAATGGGATCCATTAAGATAGAATATTAATCGCTTCTACGCGATCGTATCGTGGCGAGATGTAATCTCTCGTCGTCGTCATGTTCTTTCTCCTTTACTCAGGCAAATGTAATCTGCATTTTAATCTGAATTCACACGATAATAGTAATTGTAGTTACGAGAAATACTTAACACGTTTACTCAAGATATATGGTTCGCTTAGTGCGACGAGATTTTCAAGATTTTATCACGATATATGTAATAACTTTTATCGATCATTAGGAATTTTAGTCGATTCTGAACGCACAAATGTGCCGAACACGTCGATGAAAAGTAAGTCTGCATGTGTACCGAACGCATTAAGCACAAAGTATAAAAGATTGATCGCAATATAAAAATGCACTGACAAAATACAGTGATCCTAATTCAGAGAGCGGTTAAACGTGAATCAACATGTAGCCACGCTCCATCAGCGGCCGGCGCGTCTGACCACAGCGTTCCGTTACTACTGCCGCATCCCTTCGGTCGTTCGGCTCGCAGCTGGCTGATAAAAGTACTCCATAAAATGCTGTAATGGCCGTAACTGCATTGATGCGGAGAAGGGATGGGACGACGGATCGAGTGCCGCTGATGCGACACTGCCTTTCCCGTGTCATTACGGCAATACGCGACTTTATTCATGTGCTATTCCCGGCCGTCTGGATGCATCATATTTATGCACGCGTGTTATATTTAGTCTACTTTAGCTACGATCGTTAGATGTGTCAGTACGGTGCTACCATTCGTTGTATTTTTTTAGAATAAAATCAACTTTTTAATTAGTCGCGTCCAACTATATGAGGAAATATGTTTTATTAAATGTAACACGCTCTGATACAATTAATTGGTAGAAAAAAATTGTAAAAATACGGAGGACTGATTGCGCGAACTGTATTAAAATACAGCTGTTGGCTTCGTCTGTTTTCTAAGAAAATTCACGTTTGCAAAGATAACGATAATGTGTAACGTTTCCCCATCGCGTTTCTTTGTGTTTCCCCGACGATTGTGTTTGCGCGAACTCTGTTTGATCAGACCATGCGATACGCACGCGTTACTCTCTCACGCCAACTGACGAAAACAAATCGCGAAGACACGAAAACACGCTTATCTTATGTCCAATTATAACGTGTACGCAATCGTAATTAACGGTAACATCTGGCAAAGGTGTCTGGGTCTTTATCCAGGGAAAGATCTCGCGGGGGGGGGGGGGCGCGTCTTAACTGGCGGAATTGTTAAACGTTTCTAACGAAATTTAAACTTTGCTCAAGCCTCCTCCAGACACGCGGGTGCGCCGCTATATCTGTGCGTCGACAGAACGCATCGGTGTAAACAACCAACTTTCTAATTACCCACATCTGCTACCGCCGATTCTCTCTCCTCCGATACTCAAGTTACCTACTATAGTTTGTCTGACCGAACCGAGGCTGAACTTTATACTCGAGATCGAATCGCTCGAGCTCTGAGAGACCGCGCGATCATTAAAACGAGGCCCTCCGCTCGGTTCATACGGGTCGTTCGCAGACGAAGGCTTTCGTCTCAGCAGTCTTAAGCAATTGAGCCGAGATCGCAGACGCAGTTTGTGCGTTGGCAACGACGAGCGACGTCGCACTGTTAGACCGTTAAGGCTCTGTTCCGACGAACCCCCAGCCGACGCCTATCGGCTGGTGCGCAGGCTCCCTTGGCTTGCCCAGAGAGCCTGAAACACGGAGCGCCTCGTGTCCCTGAACACTTTGAGCTCGCCGCAAGCGTAAACCCGTCCTCCACCACCACCGCCGCCGTCGCCGCTGCCGCCGGTAACCGTCCTCGATCCTTCTCTCTCTTTTTCTCCCCCAACCGGCCACCACTGCACAGCACACTCCGCAGACACGAACGGGCTCGTTCTTTCACCCCGAACAGTCGAGAGCGACGACGAGCTCTCGTATAGTTTTATTAAGGTTTGTAGGGTGTTTAGGATGTTGAGTGAAGTGACGCTCGCGACCGTCGACTTCTTCTGCCGCTAGTCTAACGCTTATATCATTGGGCGGGATTGCACGACCCTGATACCGCTGCCATATTCAGTAAGCAAAACCGTTTAATACTCTCTATTCGCTCTTTTAAATCTACGTCGAAATCATCGCGGGAACGTACTCGGCTCTCAATCGTCGTGACGAACATATAAATGTTCAGAAATCGAATTTTCCAGATCTCGCGATGTAAAATACGATTAATCTCGAGTATAGATATTTTCGAGAACGCCTCTTTTCGCCTCGGGCACGATTTTCTGCCATTTGCATTCAATGTCAACGCAGTCGTACAAAACTGACCCACGTGTATTCGCATTCACCGAGCATATCTATGGGATGAGCGTGCTTCTGATCCCTTAATGGTTCACCCTAGATCGTTTCGCAGAGCGGCGGCGAGGATTCGCACGCTCGGTTAGGTCGTTTGTACGCGTTAAAATCGTCCGACGTCACGCGAATTGCCATTCTCCGTCACGTACCATGATTTTAGCCAAACCGAGATAAAACAGGGCCGGTGTCTTACGTGTCCCCGTATCTCCATCTCGTTTCTCCTCGTAAAGCGTCGTAATGGATACATGCAGTCTCCTGCTCACGCGCCACGATATAAGAAGTTTATCCTTGCATTTTCACCCGCGGGAAAGGATTTGCCGCGTCCTACAGGACCATGACTATAACTATTATGCCAAGATGTAACGTGCCCTGTTTTCCATAAACTGAGCATATATCATATGACAATATTAATATTAATGCACTGTGCTCGATAGATTCGCACTCATGGATCGATCAGTATCTTAAAAATCCGATATCGAAAAGCAGAAAAGTCGATCAAAAGACGTATCAACTATTTAAAATGTTTTCCGAACTTACCAAGTAGAATAAAATCATGTTAATGCGCATCCCGATCGCACATATTCGTATCCGTTCGCAATCTTGCCCGCTTGTAAACCGTTTCGGAGCGGAAAAAAAGAATGAAAAGGGCTAGATAACGACAGGGAACGATGGGTAGGGATGGATGCGAGGAAGGGAGAAATAACATAAAAATGTTGGCCCCACTCCAAAGAGCTTGCCAAGTCTCAAACGACTACTAAATCAAAATACCTAGCTACCCGGGGCCGGCCGGCGCACCAGCCGAGTTAAATTTTATTCCAAATCCTTTTATCGCGAAACCTATTTCCGCGGAAAAATGTAAATCTTGGTTACCGAGCGCCCCGGCGTCGTCCACCTTCGCTCAAATCGCGTACCGTCCGCCATTTCTTCCGTATCCCGCTCTCCGCAACGATGACACCGTTGCGTTACGGCCTCCTTCCGCTCCTCGTCGGGACGGTACTTAAACTTTTCTCCGGGAATACTTAGAATATTCCGCGTGATACATGGATCCTATTGTTCCGCGTGAAATAAAATCGCGCGAGAAGCTTTCGCATTATTCGTTCACGATCGAAATTCCTCACGTGACATGCAAACTACTCTTTTGTTTCAGATTACATATATGTTTTATAACGTGACATCACAGTATTCCTTTCATTTCATAGCTGACATTTAAAAATGTTCCATGTAACGTTTCCTTGATATGTCTCTGAAAATATATTTGATTCACGATAACACAAAATGCGAGCCACTGAATCTATTTCTCTTTCCATCATCTTCTTATTTTTCTGAGAAAAATCTAAATTTTTACTAGTTTCTTTTATATAATGGCAAATTTTTTTTTTCCAAAAATTTTTGTTTGTCAATTTCGAATTCTGCGCTTTTATCAATTACAAAAAGGCATTAATGTGGAGCTCTCTTTTTTTCTAACACTTATTTAATACTTTTAGAAAGAATAATATTTAAAACTTTTCTCTATTTATTGTTACATTTAAATATTAGAATATGCTAAACGATTTGAATTTAAATATCTAGAATCCAAGATTTGTATATTAGAAAAGAGAAAAAAAGTACATCCATGATTGGGGACGTTGTCGGCGTGGAAGAATTCTTGAACTCAATTCTTGAGGCACCTGCCGCGCGGTTGTATTTGTAGGATTAAAGTCGAATGCGAAAGACAGTGGAGCATCGGTGCCTCGGAAACACGACAATGCCGGAGAACACACTCGAGGATGCCACAAAGCACGACTTGGAAAATCCCCAAGATCCCCGCATCTAACGTTCTCAACGTAATCGAGTCCACGGTCGTCGTGTTCGCGTCATACGCCGTGAAAACATGTACAGCAGAGAAGGTCGTCGTCGGTCCTCGGGCCGGGATTAAACGAGCTCTCGAGTAAAGTCAAGTTGTACCGATTTCGAGGTTTTTCACGACCGCGGAGGTGACAATTCGAGACTCGAGGATCGGTCGAGAAGAATCGTAAAGTACGAGCGTTCTCGAGGAACTTGCGGCACTCGAAGCGTTTGAGTCGGATCGAGTGTTTTAACTCACGGAGCTTCGAGTCGTGGCCGAGCGTCTTTCTGGTTGCGAAAACTGCTGCTTTTAAGAGGGATTTCTGTAAAAACGTATTAACTCCGAGTTGAGTGGAATCACGTTAGGTCGTTTCTCCTTTCTCTCTCTCTCTCTCTCTTCCCTCGTCCTGGTTACTTCAGATTTTGCCCGCTGAACAAGATAGATTCTTATCTTTAGGTGGCTACACATTCATATATAGTGTTCTGAGGCGGGCCAGCGAGAAACAATTTCCGTAGATTCACGTTGTTTTGTTGGCCGTAATTTGGTCCCACGATAGAGCACCCCGCATTGCAACGCGTCGAGTGCATCATGAATGTAAATTCTCGGAAAGTTTCGACCGGCGGAAGGAACGTCCTCGCGTACAATAGCGAAACATCGGGAGTGCTTGGAATAACAAAACCTAATATTGATTCGAATCTATTTTCATCCAAGAATTAGCGAGACATTTCCAGTTTGCGTGTGAATTTCCTTCAATTTTGGTCTCGCGATATATCGAATCATAATTCGATCTCCGAATGCACTAGTATATTAAATTATTTAATAACCGCATCCAATCTCGAGAAATGTTTTTATTTATGTAACGTGGAATTACAATGATATATTACATTTCGGAATATAACATTAATTTTTTTATTTTAACATTTTTTTTTAAATTATACTAGACGTACGCGCTATACGCACGCGCTATTTATTCCTATTTATTTATAAATTGCCATCCTTCTTGTTTGACAATAACCCAAACGTTCATAAAAATGCTATTCTATCTATTTCGTACTACGATCTGTCATTAATAAAACTGTGACACTAATAAAATTACTTACATACACCTTCAATATATGACCGATAACAATATATTCCGAAAAAAATATTAAGAAAATTATTTTCATACAACTTGTAACTTTCTTATCCACGATGACAACTATACGTATGTACGTGATAGATATGTAGACTGTAAAATTATACGATTTCCGCAACGATAGCTGCTCACGAAGTAAGCGCAATGAGAAAACTACTCAGTAGTAAAAGCGGCAACAATAAAACCTCTTACACGGCTTTTTTAAGAGACACAATAATGCATCGCATTACGCATTGGTTATCTTAAAATCTAAAGCGATTAGACTTAAGATTTTAAAAACTGCGATTCGCGAATAACCAGTGCCATTTTATTTGCAACATACCGCGCAACTTTTAATAGGATGTAACATTCGAAGTCTTTGCTGCATCGCTTTCCGAGAGAACAGAGTTCGGTTACGTCCGTCGCAGGAAGAAACAATTTCAACGAAGTAGCGATGTTTTGCTACCTTCGCCGTCTCATCGTGAATGCAAATTCCCGCGAGAAGTTCCGATAGAAGGAGCTTCCGAGTACAACGCAAGGCAACAGCGGGGCGCTTTTGGTGGAGAGAAGGCGGGGGTGATGAATTTTTAATAAATTATTCATTAGGGGCGGGGAAACGCGCAGCCGAATTGTCGGCTGCGAAGAAACCGATCGAACCGGGCGCGTCCATTAATCGGATATAAAGATGCGAGTAGCTCCGGCGGCTCCTTATCGCCGATGGGATGGGACGGAGTAGCGAGAGACGAAAAATATCCGGAGCGGCGCGGGATAAGGGTGAAGAATACGTCTCGGCCATCAATTCTTGTTCCCTTTCTCGAGCCCAGGCTAGATGGATCCCATTCATACGAGGGTGATTAATTGATCGGCGGCGGCCCGCGGAGAAATCGTTCCGATGATCTCGATGATCCCGACAATCGCGCGCATCCGAAGATCGGTGCGTCGCTCAAGGGCTCGCGAAAGCGAGTTGTCACGTGAGAAATTTTAATTCCCGATGTTATCTCCGCCGTTTCCCGCTACGAGCTCGTCGCCGACGAACAGTTAACCGATCGTTGGCGAGATTTCCTTTCCGGAAACCAGGAATCTCACTGAGAGCGCGCAAACGCGCGAAACTACATACTCGATTCACTATGACAAATTAATCGTGTACTACAGTGATTGATCGCCCCGATGCCCCTGACGGACTAATGCTCGGTAAAAAGTAACGTTTATGGAAAGTGGATGATCGATCAATCGCTGTCCGCGCTCGCTCACCGGCGAATTTTAATTTCGCGTATTTGTTTACGTGGGAGTTCCGCGAGCGGAAGTGCATTTGCATCGTTACAGAGGCGCTCTCTCGCTTCTCGTTCGCGCGCAACGAAACAATTTACTATACCCTTAGACGTCGCGCCAATGACGGATAGGTGGTGTAACGGAACTGCCACGATCGAAGTAACGGAGGCGAAGAAAAATAGCGTTCGTCTCCGGCAGCGTTCGCTCAAAAATGCGATTATGATCGAAATTTCATTATCGGGGCCCTTCGCCGTCTTCGAAAGCTCGTCAACGCGCGCCGGCGTGCCATGTTACATAACCAGGAAGCTATATCGGAAATCCCCAAAGTGTACTTTAACCATCCTCGAAAAATTCTCGTGTCTTTCAAGTCCGCCTCTTACATGATCGTCGCAAATAAAGGCGCCACTCGGTCCTTTTGCGAAAAGTACATCGCCATCGTGAAAATTTTTTTAACGAAAAAAACTAGGCATGATAGCCAACCGCTTTTTCCTCGTAAAACATGTCCGTTCGTCGTTGTGAAGTATACGCGTTTCTGTTTGGTAAAGTAACATCGGCATACCGAACGTCATCATAACATCGCATACCATGATCAACGAGCGTGATTCGCGTGAACTGGGTCCAGCAGTTTCGCAAAGTAATGCTTGGATAGAGGAAGTTTCTTCGCTAAATGGATGCGGAAGTAAACACATTTTCGTTATGTTTTGTTACATGTGGACATGAAACTTTTAACGTCGCAGAGTGTTCTACAATCGGCGTGTTTGGCAAACAACGATATTGCTGTCGAAAAATGAAATACTTTTTCCTTAACAGAAATATTGTCCTTAACAGAAATATTGTCTTCTTCCTTAACAGAAATATTGTCTTTATTTTGCTGAAGTAACCGCGATTTTTTACCACAGCGATTACTCAATTAATCGCGCTAATTTTCATGGTGACCTTAATTTCATGATACGCGAGGTGCGGGGGCAAATCCGTTAGCCTGCTTTTTTTCGCATGGGGTGTCCCCGTGGGTTTCGGCGCGGGCTGTAGGGACACTCTTGGCGCGGCCATTCATCAGCGTGAAATATTTTATTAAACAACCCGTCGCTTTTCGCTCCCGGCGGCCGGCATACAAATTCGAAGAGCGTCAAGCAGCGGCCTCGATTCATCACAGCTATACGTCCGCCGCCGCGCCGCCTGTGTTCTCGGACCAACCGGAGAACTTTGTATCCTCGCATCTCGCATGATCTGTCTTCCGCCTTGTGCTCTTGATTACGCGTTTTAAATCTCCATCATTAATTTTCTGTCGGGGTACCCCTCGATTTTCCTCGGAGAAATCAATCGCTGTTGGATTAATCTAGTTTGTTGCGAAACGGTGCGATAATTATGAGCCGAACCTACGAAAGAACAGATCGATAGCGCTGATAAAGAAATCTGAAAGTTCTTTTTTCGTAAAGAAATCTTTTTTATGAACTTCTTATTTCAACATTTCTTCCAATAATACATCTTAAGAAGTCTTGGCTTCAATCTGCTAAATTACTAAAGCTTTTGTAATTTGCTATTTTTTTTTAATTAGTGAAATTTTCTGGAAACGATCGATTTGCCTAAACGCATTTCTTCTTTTCATCCTCATGATTGGACTCATAGCGGATTTTACTGTACCACGAGAAGAAGCGGCACAACGTGGAAATAAAGAGGAATCTGCGTGCTAGGACAATCAAGAAAGGAATATTGACGCGATTACATGATACTGTCTAATAGATGGAGGACCGAGGAAGCTCGGGAAGAAAGGAGCGAGACGGTGCCCCGATCCTTGCTGGAGCAAGGGCGGGGGGATAGACGGAGGGAGCGAGGTAGAAAGAAATGGTTAAGGCCGTCGAGATTAGGGGCGAAGGGATCGGGCCTCCGGGGCGAATAGAGTAGAATAAGATTGATGCCGGCGAGTAAATTGAACGTTACGAGTGACGACAGTGCGACAAAGCCCGCAAATAATTCTCCTCGGCGGCCGTAATTTATTTTTCGCGCGGAATGGAGGCGGCGGTCTCGCAAGGTGCTCGGCGGCCGACGGAAGTGCCTTCGTCGCGGTACGATTTGTTCGTTCGGCATAGCGGAAAGCTCTTTGGCTGCTGGTTGGGATTGAAGGGTCTGGCGCGATAAAGGAGGCGGGTCCGGGATCCGTACCGAGAACGGATTTCTTTCGTGCTTACGAAAGGAGAAAGAATTATGCGCATCCGCGATACGAATCCCAGGTCGCATCCGGTGCAAATTCGGACGCGTCGCATAAGCGATTTACATCCTGCATCGCCCCTGACGTTTGAGCGGGGATCGAGAGATTTAGTTTTCTATATATACTCTAGGAAATTCGGTAAAATGGACCCGAGCCCTTTTAACGCCGGAGGCGTCAATGCAGGGAGGCATTTTACGGAAACGCGTGTTTTTTATCGGCACTTCGCACCAGTGGAAAATGGAGGAGCATTCTCGGACTTCGGTATTATAAAATGAAGGCTGGACTGTAAAAAGTGGAGCGGAAGACTTTTGGACCAAGTCCAAGTTTTCCGTAGGTTGCGCTACGAAGTACCGTGAGGGAATAAATTCGGCGTGGCGGCGGTCGGAGGACGTTGCGAGGACGCCAAGTCGACTCCTTCGAGGTTTTCCCGAACTTGGAAAATAATTGATGACGCGTTGCGAGGTAGAATTCGGAATCAAGCCGGATTAAAAGATCAGAGATAGTGCCCGTGGTTTTCTATTTTGGCGAATTTGCGAAGACGCAAAAGAGAGATAGGGAGGGAATAATTTAACGAGAAGAGTATCATTGGGTCGGAGCTTACTAATGTAAGCGATAAGAACAGTTTAAATGAATTCAATGAAGTCGCTCGTCTACCGTGAATTTAATGCCGGCAAAGTACCGAAAATAAAGAAAAAAGGACCATCGAAGAAAGGACGAATTAAAGAACTCAAAGTGAAGAAGAAGATCAAAAGAGACTCGGCGACAGGATCTCGGTATTCCGTGCACCTTCTGTAACTTTTATTCGTGAGCGTGTGAAAGAAAGCGTGTTCCGAAAGGATCAGAAAAAATAGCACAGGGAATGAGTTAATTTTTCTGAGACTCGTTTTCAAAAGGAAAGAATTTTTTAGTTAACACGTTACTTTATATCGCTTACTAAATGCTTTTTCGCTACCACTCAAGTTTCTCACTCAAGAAATTCCGAAAGAATCCCAGAAGCATCCAGAACTCATGAAAAATTCAGAAAAATTCCTTCTCTTCATAAATAAGCGAGCCGGATCCGGAAAGAGTTAAAAACCTGAAAAATCGTATGCATCCGTCTTGCCGTTTGCAAAGCCGTTTCTGGGAGAATGTCGCGGAGAACGATGATGGCGTAGGAATTAAGGATACTTCTCAAGCAAGATTTCGCTCGAGTCGAAGAATGAGACGAGATGGTTTCGCAGCGGCAAAAATTTTAAATTTTAAGCCGACGAAATTTCACGCTCGCGAGATTTTCAACGGAATCGGGACATTGCTGCCTCGCTCTTGCGAGGTATTCTCGGGAATTCGGTCGAAGAAACGTTTGAGCGAATGAGGAAAACTTACTCTAATGTCGACGTGTCTTTTGAATTGTGCAGTCAGATAGATACGGTAGGTGGGTCGAATCACCCAACTGTGAATGAACCGTGAGTGGTTTCGATTTAAACCGTAAGTAAGAAACATTTTGGATCCATTTTTCGTACGTTGTTTCAAGTATGATTTAATTCTAAAAAGGAAGATTCCGAAGGAACGAATTAAAAAAGCGCGAAAAGACAATGTTTTGCAACCTATTTTTAAGAAAACGATAAACTGCTTGAAAATGGGAAGTCAGATCACATCACACTGAAAATCTTTTCAGCGGGAAAGTAGTTCAAAGTTCCTAGAAGAGATTCGGAGCATACTTAGCCTTGTCTTTCATGTCGTCTCTGACATGATTCAAGGAAATGAAGAGAGAGAAGTTAAAAAGATTTCCGGAAATTATACGGGGCGAATTTCGAAAGCGGATAAAACTAAATATACCGTTCTACATTAAGAGTATCTCAAAACGTGCAGAGGAAGACAGTGTCGAAATATTTTGTGCAGAATCCACGATATCGGTCTCGCGGCTACTCGTCGGAGAACCGAAGAGGAAAAAACCACCCTGAAAATGTACGGAAGCAAGTCCTTTTAAGACGAGAAATCAGAGCGAGTTGCCGTCTTATCTAGATAGGCCGCTATTCTGTCTCGAAGGAGAGGAACGAAGGAAAGCCCGCGCGACAAAAACTCACGGCACGGCAAAAAGGAGGAAGTAACAGGACGTTGGGAAGAAGAAGGAGGGGAGATAACTGCTGTATTAAGATTGCTAATCTAAATGAACGCTCGTTCCGGTCCAGCGGCGGTTTATCCCCGGCACAACGGCCGTTCTTTTTAAACGTCTTAACGGCGTCCTCAACGATCGTTAGTTCAAGTTTTCAACTGCCACCGATGCACGGTGATCAATTTTGTCGACCTAGCTTCGGTAAAATCCGTTTCTGCAAGCGCGATATGAACGATCGATCGATACAACACCAATTAACGCAATTCGCGTTTAATTTTTCAGTAGACGACACAACTTCTGCCACAGCCGACGTGGACTAATCCACCAAATCCAAAAGGCAACGGTAATTACTGCGGATTATTGCCGGTTGCCTTGTAGCTAAATCCGTGTAACAAGCTTCATCCAAACGCACACAGCGATAAATGTGTTTGTCATCGTAGCAATTATATATGTCTGCAAAGCGGAAACGAAAATCGAAAAGCATTCGTTACGAACGTTAGTAAAATGTTTTTGGTACCAAGCTTATTTATATATCGGGAAGCATCTTTTGGAACTTTCTCTCTCTCTTCACGAATTATTTAAGAATAATTATAATAACTTGAAAATTTTTTCGGAGAAATCAGTTTTGTGTCTTGCTTTGTCATTTAGGAGACGATGTACGATGCGCAACGCCGATATATGGCGTCAATGTCGGCAATCTCGGTAAAAACTAACTTTCCAGGACGAAGGCTTGAAAGCGGAGCAGCCTGCGTACGAGTGCGCGAACGAGTTATTTAAAATTGAAATATCGAGAGTGCTTCGAAGAAGCAGTTTAATTGAATTTAGATGTATTCCACGATCAAATACCGTGCCGTCCGTGCCGCGATCCGCGACAATCGGCCGGCTATTAAATCCGACCGGGGCTCCGACTTTAATTTCGCCGCGTGCGGAACGGGAACGGACGCTTTTACCGCGACCGCATCGAATAATTTGGCGGACGCACGTTGACGGATATGCGGGATTGGAAGCGACGCCGAGCAAATAGAATCGGGCGTGACGAAATTAATTACTTTTTTCCCCTCTCATTCTCGCTCGCTCGCTCGCGCTCGCTCATCCCCTCGACGTTCTGTTCCGTCGTACACCTACTTTGTCCACCGATCCTCTTTTCGAATCTCCAGTTTCACCGTGCTACATTATCTTGCAACGTCGTCTCCCACTTTCACGTTCATTCCCATTAGAACGATTCGCTCGGCCGTTTACTCGGCAGCTTCTGCAAGTCAAACGTTGTAATCGAACCGTGTCCAGCGTTTCCATTGTTAGTCCAACAAACGAAATTAAAGAGGATCCTTTATCTTGCTTGTTTGACATTCGCTTGTTACTCGCTGAAAAATCGCTGTCGATAAAGAACTAAGCTATTAAAATAACCAAATTCGGTAATTAAACAACTTACACATTTATAATTATACTCCATATGATTTTTTAAAAATTACTATCTGCAAAAACGAAAATATTCTATTTTAATTAACGAAATTAATGATCCTATTTATACAGAAAGTCATACTCTTAGCGATGATAATATCAATGCTCATGTCAGTACACATTCGGAGCACAATCAATAAAGCAATGTTGAAATTTATAATCGGTCCGTACTGCTTTTTCGTCTTTCTTAAAACTTGCTCGCGCCTTCTCGGCGTGTTGCAGTCTCGACGCGCCTTCTTACGTTTCCGCCTCGCAACGCACGATCGTCGAGAAAAGACGCCGAAGGCAGGGTGGCAGCGCGCCGGGAAAAGAGGGTAAATTCGCGAGACGAAGCAAGGGGTTGGTCGGGGAGGGAGGTTGGCGTTTCTCGCAGAAAGGAGCGAGCGAGCTATGAAATACGACTCAGCTATCCTCCAACGCCAACCGCCGCTCGACGTTCCTGGAGGCGTCGGCAGCCACCTAATGCGGATACAATGGTCGACAGTTGTTGCCGGCTACGGTGCTTCTTGCGCGTCGCTTTTTTACGCCGCGCCGCGTTGAGCGCGTCGGGCCAGCTGCGTTCCTTCTTCGTCGCGGCGCGGGCGCGGCGACGAGAAAAATCTATCCGCGACGGGGCTTATAGACGCGCGCCTTTTGCAGGTACTTTGTAGTGACGCAGCCCGTCCTCGGCAAAACAAAGGAGAATCTCTAATTAGGCGGTGTTATCTCTCACGACTTTAATCACTCTATGATTGTTGCTCCAACCTTCTCGTTTCTGTCAAATACGATGGACGTGCATGTCAATCAGGAAAATATGGCACAATTTGGGCGCATTTGATGATGAATCGGAAAAGCGGTCATTATTTATTTAATGTGTAGTGCATTATGAAATCATGAAGAATTGGCGAGCATCAATTAAATATTTAGAAAGTACGACACCGCTGCTATTATCAGAGTTGATTAACGCGTTTATAACTCGCAGTTATAAAACTAAACAGTTCTGGCAGGAGGTTTGCAAGTCTGAAAGAATAATTTCTTTCTTCGCGAAGCGACTATTTACGTTTTGTGATAGGAATAACAATAACGAATGTTCTTTATTGCCTTGATATAGAAGGAGATATACAGGTATACCCGTTGGAAGCCCAGAAGACGCTTAAATCACGAGGGGTATAAGTGAAATGTATAAAACCATTACGGTTATCCCGGGCTAAAGCCGGCAACGTCATTAGGATCCGCCCGATGGTCGCGGCCGTATTGTTGCTGCGCGTTTGCGAGCCGCCACGTTCCATTTTCACGTAACGCACACACATTTCCCTGGATAGGCTATCCCTCGCGGTCGTTTTATCGATACGAACGACGCCCGCGTGCCTGCAGATCGCCTGATTACGCTCTCCGGAAAATCATCAGCGAACTTCCTCAACATCCTCTTCGTTTGTATCCGCTTCGCTCTCTCTCTCCCTCTTCCCTTCTCTCTCTTTCTCTCGTTTCGCCCTTGGAAACTTTGCCGCGAGCGTGGTCCGCAAAGTAATTATGTAGCCGACGAAACATCTAATGTAGAATGTGACGCGACTAGAAATACGTGACGAGATGTGGGAATTAGATGTTCGTATTTCTGTCGCGCGAAATTCTCAAGAACATGCGAATTACTAGACAATCTAATAAATGGTAAATTGGTTTTCGATAGTCGATTATAAATTTTCCCGTGATTCTCATCTCTCAGTACAACGAAAACTGTGAAATAATTGTACGGGAAAATGAATTCAACTAACAATACATACACTGAGAAAGAAAAGCTGTTGCTTCAATTAAAGTGGTATCACGAGGTGCCAAAAACATAAGTAGTTCATTCAATTGTATTATTAATAGACCCAATATTTGGATTATTAAAACAATGATTGAATTATTGGTTTAAAAATGCAGACATTGGGTCTAATAATAATACAATTGAATGAACTACTTGTGTTTTTCACCTCGTGATACCACTTTAATTGAAGCAACAGCTTTTTTTTCTCAGTGTAGAAATCTATTGGATTAGAATTATTCTGTGAGAATTGTCACTCTTCGTCAAATTTGGATTTAGTCTTTGGAAGAACAATTTCATCGAGGATTTACGTTAGGTAATTCCAGTCATAAATTTCAGTTTCCATCCGCCTTTTTAGAACGTCAGCCGGTGATTAAGTCTCCAATGTTTGCTTGAAGGGAAAAAAGAACGGTGGATAAAGGGGTAATCCATGGTCGCTTAGAAAGAAAATTGACGGGAGTGCGGCTTCTTGCGCGATTCTTTCCTCACGAGCAAACAGTTACCGCGAGACAAACGCACACAGCATCCTCCGTAAACGACACTCGTCGTCGCTGGCACGACGTCACACGTGATCGTGAGTAGTTAAGATAATCGACGTGAAGAGAGATAAGAACATTCGTGACTCGCATCGCATCTACGATGGACGGTAACGTTTCCATATCGACGAAAAGAATCTTTCCTCTTGCGGAAAATTTCGTCCGATCTGAATCCGATACTTCCGACCGTTTAAATTTCGCGTTATCGAGAACGAAGTTTCTATCTTCCATCTAATTTTTCACGAAATTTGGACTCGTTGGCCGCGCAAACACTCGCATACGTTTCTTTCAATAATCCTGTTTGCGGAGTTCGTCGCAGACCAGCATTATTGTATTGAAGTAAGAATACTGAATACAACACGGAGTTGAATATTAATTATTATTAAGAAATATAATACTACTTGATACCACAATAATTATCTTATATTGCTTTATTAGTTTATTCTTGATTTTATTATTAGTTTGAATATTTTTGTTAACAAAAGAAGCTCTACATGCAAGAGCTGCAACATTTTCCAAACTTTAACAAATCCATATCGCTCTACGAGCTTAGCAAAAGCCGCTAAATTAAAATTACGCTAGAGCGAGAATCGGTTACGGGCTCGTCACGGTCGCATTCATCGGCGACGAGCCGAAGGGCGAGGAGCGGCCAAGTGAAAATCATCCCCGTCTCTCGAATGGTTCGTGTCGCCGTTCTTTAATATCGCGATTCCGAGGCCTGCTATTCTTGATACTATCGTCACAAAAACGGAGCGTTGACGGATAGGCGAGAAAAGTATCGGCGCGATTCCTCGAAACCGCAACTCTTTCTACCTTTCGTTCCCCTTCGTTCTTCCTGCCCTTCCTCGTGCCAACAAACAAACGGCGTTGGTAGCAGTCCCGGTGGTGGCATCCTATCGTACACACAGTGTTTTATAACCGACGCTCCTCCCGGCGTAAAAACACACACGATCGCCAACGGTTAACGCCAGAATGTCGCTGCTGAACGTTCCTACACTTTATTCCTTGCTCTTCCTCTTTCTCTCCCTCTCTCTTTCTCCTCCGATGTCGTCGTTTCTCCCGGATTTTATACGACCGCCATCCACACCGACGGCCCCCGCGCCTCTTCCGCTTTTTACTGCTGAACAATACACAATTCTGTCCTTCCGTAGAGATATATCCCGGGTGAACACGCGCTTCTGCTTGCTCGCGAAATGCGCCGCGTCGCGCCGCATCGAGGGTGGCTTCGTTTACATTCGAGTCTACTGTTCATCCCGGGTACGAGCGCACTCGAGGGTTGTTTCGAGTGATCGAGAGCGGGTATATATTGCACGTGCAATGGGGAGCGCATTAATACGGAAACTTTATGAATATCGGATCACTTGTTATCCCTTTCGCATGATGAATTTCTTGTTGGAGAGCGCATTGATATCGCCTTCCCAACATTAGTTCACAATAAACGATTCTAAACATCTTTAAAAACATACTCTGACTGCAAATTTCTTAATTATGTAATATAAAGTATATAATCATAGTTTTTAAAATTAAAATGTATTAATACAATTTATTAATATATTAATACATTAATACGCTTCTCTTATGCGATGCCAATCTGCTATGAATCAATACTGGGTACAAATAGTACGTTTAATATTGATTTTACTCATAGCCGGAATCAGAAATTTTTGACTTTTTTGTGGCATAAAAGAAACACCATTAGATAATAAAGATCAATATCCTCCGAACTATAGAAATTAGTAAGACGTTAGTAAGACAAATTGACATGTGTGTAAACACAATTATGGGTCTAAATATATGAATTTTACGCGGAGCCATTGGATTTTGATTACTTTGAATTAATTTTCAGAATACGCTTTTAAAGTACTATATACGGAAAGAATGGTTTTGCTGAAATATCTAAAAATTTGGCTAGATACAAATCTGAAAATAATTTTGTTGGACGCCCATCAAAATAATTATGTAGGACGCCCAAAATAGTTGCTGGAATATCAAAACTTTTTGTAGCATTATTATAATGTTTGAGCGTCCCACGTAGTTACTTTTGATGGTCTAACAAAATTATTTTCAGATCTGTATCTAGCCAAATTTTGAGATACTTCAGCAAAACCGTTCTTTCCGTGTAGGGATGTGTGAGGGGAGGGAGATTTTGTGTACAAAAAATATACTATCTTTTATTTTAAGTTACTCTCTGTTTACCATAACCGAAGATAACTTTTTTAGAGCCGAGTACTCATAGAATCGAGACGGAAAGGATCGAAACAGTTTTTACGAATATAATTTTTCATCTTTGACAATAAGTTGTAGATTATGCGTGGCTTAAGAGTAACTTGTTCCTGGTGCATGTTCCGGATTAATTTTTATTTATATTCCAACTGTCCAATGACGTTATTCTACTCTGTGTTTTAGCAGGCGAACCGCAGCCCCCCGTAAATATCGCACGAGCGCACGCATTTACGTACATTCGCAAACTGCAGTTTGGCAAACGTCCACTTCTAAATTCGAATTTACGTGAGTTCGCGGTAAAGCTGCGCCCCGACATTATTTTAAATCACCGTCTATCGCCCGTATATCGATCGCGCTCGTTCCACTTCGAATACACACGCGAACAATGTAACAAATTAAATTCACGTTACACGTGTGTAAGCTTTACATTCATCGCTTTTCCGACGCGCGTAAAATTAGCTCTTTTGTTTCTGACGTTTCTAACTATAGACTTAATTTGCGTTAATTTCATAGCAATTATCTTAAATAGCTACCTATGTTTAATTCACACACACTTTTTAATTGTCATAACTGAGGTTTATCTACATTTGTTCTCGGAGGACTTAGAGCAAAAATATACGCTACGCTATTACTTTTTATAAACTTTTATACTATTAACAAGAGATGGGATATTCTTCGCCAGTAAATATTAAACCACAGAAGAGATTTGTTTTGACTGGCTAATTTTTAATTTAAATTAATATATCACGAATCGCGACGTTTTTCGACCATGGGTTTTGGTCCTTTCTAAAGAGAGTGAAATTAATTTTAATGTAAAGAATTTGTTGCGAAAAATTTTACCTCAGCCAGGATTTGAACCTGGACCTCCCTTTTATACTATTATTTGATTTGTAATATACATAGATACAATTTTAGAATTTTCAACTCAGAAATGGATATCAAAAAGATTAAACTGAAACGATCTTTGTCTGATAATAGCACGCAGGTGTTCGATTGGCAATTTTAATCGACCGTCAGACAGGGCGTAAATGGTCTATGCGCTAACGATTGTATTCGAGATATTTTATACGAGCAAATACAATTCTCTACAAATACAAATATTCTACGTTTCCGCAAATACACCAACAAGCGCGCCATGTATGGTTACAATCCGCCGCTTTGCAAATGGCTCGCCTATTTACAGTCGTTGTGATTTGTGCATCGGAATTCGTTTGCGATCTATTCTTGCGACTCGTATACCGTGCATATGCCACACGCAAAAGATATAACGCGGTAAATCCGCGTTTTCTACAAAGGAAAAGAGAAAAACGAGAGAAAAAGTGCCTCGGCGCGTACACGACCTCGTCTGGCTTATCATCGTGGCTTATCGGTCCACCTTTCACCGGCAGTGTTCGAGAAAGTCGTTATCCGAGAGCAACGCTTATCTTCGGCTAACCCTTTTACTCGCGTGGCAATAGCCGTATGAAGATCGCCGCAGCACTAAATCTGCTCCGCAATTTACCGCGCCTCCATTATCCTCGCGTAAACGATTTTGCGTAACGCCGCTTGATTTTTTTTGCGCGAAAAGTAAATCCCAGACGGGAGAAACAATACGCTATCCTGCAAATATACTAATCGCCGCGCAACCCTATCTTATATGGCTCTGGTAAGTAACGCACCATGTCGTGTTCGAGGGATGCTCGAAATAACAAAGAACGATAGCAGATTGTTTTCCCTTCCTTTCCCGCCTTTCCCGCTCTTTTTTTTTCTTCGAGACTTTGCCCGACAGGCAATTAGTCCCGATTTAAAGACTGATTAATTCGATGGATTGCACGGAAGCAGTTTTCAAGATGTAATAAATATACATATAAATTATATATTTTCTATATACATATATTCTCTCTTCATATATTGTGTATATATATATATACATATATATATATATATATATATATATATATA
>NJRQ01000263.1:208333-261448 GCA_003063805.1 Aphaenogaster ashmeadi | reverse complement strand
TATATATATATATATATGTATATATAAAAATAATTTAATAACTGCAATATGTCTATGCCATTGGAGATGTACACTCTCGAAAGATTGAATGCCCTCTGGATACTTCGTATTCATGAATCAAGAGCATTTCAACTTTCAATCGTAAGACTTTCTTACTGCCATGACGCACGCTCTCATAAATCAGAAAATAATCATAGTAAAACTTGGAGAACAATTTTTAAAATATAACTTACAGTAATAATATTATATAATTTAGATATAATTTATATCCCTTGTCTCTCTTTCTCTCGTTTTTGCGGGACTTTGACTTTAATATTACGATTTCTTCGATCTTTTAATTTGACCAATGTCATCCTTCGTATACACGGCAGCAAATATTTCTTGAGGCAAGACTTTTCCTGCGAACCCATTCCATCGATGGTGGCTATGAGTTATGGCTGATAATTATTTGAAGCCTCGGAACAAAGGAGAGTCGTATCGCGGCAGAGGGATTAGAACGGGAGAAGCATGTAAGCCGCGTAAATGATAACGGCGAACATCACGCGGAGCAGTACGATAAGACTTAATTGCGTCCTTGTTGTTCTTCCTCTCGGCCTCTTTCTCGTTTGTTCTCCCTCATCCTGACGAATATCCCAGTCTTTCGATTTTCCGCCGCGCAACGATCTTGTACGTTTTCGAAGGATATTCGTTTTCCCCAACGTTACTCGGAGACTTTTCTTTGCTCTCGCCCGCGAAATTCAATAAAATACGAGAGAGCGTTACTCGCCAGTAGTTTCCAGATAAAGTTAGGTCCCGCACCGAATGCGATGTGGTGCTCTCCGCAAACGATCGGGATTTCACAAAATCGGAAAGCACAAAAATGCCAATACGATAGAACACGAAATTGTTTTAACGTCCATCGCGCAATCAACTGCGACTGAAGAGTAACGCGAGTTACCTGCGGCAGGAATCACGCGTTAGTTCGCGTGTTTCTGATGTTCATTTCTTCATTCGTGCGAGATGTATTGGCTTTCAAAGATTTACGACTACCTTCCATTAAATCGTTTGCGTATTTTGCGCGAATCTCGACTTCTCGTCTCGCCAGTATATAATTTTTTATTTGACGTTACTCTCGAGAACACGCCGAAAGTTGTGCGTTTTATCACACGTTGCGTAACGTCGTAACGCATTCCAATTAAATTAAATTGCAATGCGCATCCTAGACTTTCCGCACGCGCGCGCTCGCGAAATGCTCTAACCGCTTTAAAACGGCCGTTCTCCTCTTCGCCCGCGTCCGCTTTATTCCATTTTGTACAACGTCCGCGCTATGTCCGCAGGACAATAGCACGGAAGAACCGGATCCCATTGTAACCCCCTCTTCCCCTTCCGACTCCCGCGGCTACCAATTTAAAATTAATTGCAAAACTCGCGAAGAGCGCGAAGAGCTTCCTGTTCTCTCTGATTTATACTTGCGTTTCCTCGCGTCAAAAATTCCGCCTGCCCTGACCGAAGAGTTTTATCCTGGTTACTTTGAAATTTATTAACGTCAAAGTACAAAAAATAAATTCGCAAAATCGAAATTAGTATTAATAACAATAAATGTTTATTGAACAGTTTATTTTAACCCTAGCTTCCCGCACTGGGGTTCCTGTAGCCCCAGGTAAAGTTCTTTAGTTTGCGATTTTGAAATGTAACTTCTCTTACAAACGAATATTTTACAAACTATTGTTTTTTCATATTTTTCTATGCATAGACATATTCCTTGGTGTGTGGCGTATCGATGGAAAAAAAATTACTTAAAATCAGTTGATTTTTTCTTATATTCTTAGCCTAATATTCGACTGGGGTAGCCTGTACCCCATTGTGGGAAGTCCGTAAAAATTTGAAGTGTGAGAAGCTAGGGTTAAGTTGAAATGTCAACTATGCGTCGTGCGTAGATAAATTCTGATATCAAAATTCATCATCGAAAATCGTTCGAAAGCGGAGATGGCCGGTCACCATGACAGGATCTTCAATTTTGCGAGCGTCTCTCGGGGCCGATGGGAATCCTTTTTTTTTTAACGTTGAAATCGGATCACATGCAGATGCAGTCGTCAAGCATAAATCCGACGCGATGCCGCGCGGGTTTCGCCGAATGCACGCCACAATTCGATCGACTCTCTTCACGCGCGCGGGCTGTTCGGAAAATAGCTGGAAAAAGGCGTATGCAAACGCGAACCATCCAACGATACGGCAGATGTTACCAATGATATCGACGCGCTCGATCGTGAATCGGGATTTTTGCGAGCGTCCACGCGATTTTGGAAATTATGCTTTCGCGTTGAAATTAAGCGGACGCAGTCGCTCGCTTCGAAACGCAGACGATTCATCGCACCTTTCCGTTTTGACCAAAAAGAGCCTCCCGTAGGAGGGAACAAAGAGATTAGTCCGGACGGAAACGCCCACGACGAAGCTGTAACGATAAATAAATGACGTCGATACGTCCGCTCGAACGAGGTCCCGATACAGGCGGATATTTGGTTTTATAAAAACGCGAATAAAATCCGATTATTTACGAGTGGAATCGGAGTCCCGCGATGCGCGATGTAACTGTACGTGACATTTTTCCGACGCGATATAACTCTTTGTAAATGCCGCTTTGACATCGAATTAAGTTACGGTCTTCATGTTCCGATTCGTATTTCGTTTTTCAAGTTGTCTTCTCTTTTGAGCTCTGAGTTATACGTCATTCAAACATATGCGACGTTAAAAATCTCATTACTACTTGACGCATGACTGGTGCGAATTTAAATTTTTAGATAAAAAATTTTTTCTTTTTTTCCAATATATTTTATTCAATTCGGTGTTATGGAAATTGCAAATTCATTTTTTTTCTGAATTCAGGAAAAGTAACAGATAAAAACTTATGATCTATGCTAAGACATGAATATTTAAAAAAATTTTTTTTTGTCGTGTTGGAGTAAAAATTTTTTCGAGAGTCAAGTCTTATGATTAAATTATATCTTTAAATGGTAATACTTTTAGAAATTCTTGAACTTCAATTGTAATCAGAAGTAAAAAGAAAGGAAATAATGTAATAAGTTAATGTAATAATGAAAAATTAGAGACAATAGATTTAATGAATGATTTGCTTAACAAGTATGACATAATCGTATTACCTATCTTATGAAAAGTGCTTGATACGGAAAATATAAATCGGGTGTTTAAATGAAAAGCCATGATTAAAGAAGATACGTAATGAAATACGGATTATGAACAAAGATTTTATCGTTCTAATGAGAGAATCGCGCGCGCATTTATTTCCATCTCTTCAACGCGATGTAGAGAATGTCAAACAGCACACGGTACGAAATACAAGAAGAGTGCTTCTTGTACTACTTGGATTTTAAAAAAGTAATGTTCTCATTCACGTCTCCGAAGAACTTTAAAACGGCCACGTTGTTAATAAAAATTAAATTATACTGTCGACGACTATAATGAAAATTAAATTAAAAGACATAGTAATGTTAGACAATGTGAAATTTATTTTTACAAAGACTTCTGTAACAGAAGCCGATTTCTTTTTTACCAAGCTCATTTGATACTATGTCCCGCAAAATAAGTTTCTGGAAAAACGTGATGCATGCTGACTTTTTTATTTTTGATTATTTTAATTTTTAGTCTTTAATTCATTTTAGAAATTCCAATAAAGATTAAAAAATTATTTGAAATTATCTAAAATATAAAAACTTAATTCTGTTATTTTTATATTCTGTTTATTAAAAACCCGGGGACTTTTGACACAGTATATCACGCGGGATTACGTGCAACCAACACGCTGTATCGATTTTGAAGGGATTTTCACAAATTGGATATTACGTTGTCTATGAGTGCGCGATTGAGGATTACGGAACGATAAGCTGATCGATACGTAATTGGAAATATCTGGTCGCGCGTTCAGTTTCGGTTTCGGGCCGATTTCATAATCTCAACGCAACAATGAACTTGTCGGCGTCGTTACACGCTCGACTTGCCTACTTTGTTCGTGCGGTAATGTCTATTAGCGAATCAACGATCCGTGCTATGTGATAATTAGCCATGCACCGGCATGCGAGGCAGTTGCGACTTATATTTCGCGAGGACGATTGGTTGTATAACATGAGATAAAACTTAACGCAAGTGCAAACTCACCTTACTTGAGCGAATATTAATATTACGGTTGACTTTAATAGAGAAAAAGAGAGAAAGAGAATGTCAAATTTAAGAAGATATTTGATAACTAAGAATCCTGATCGAGATTTAAGTTTATAAATGATTCTTTTAGAAATTCAAATATTTCTAATATCTCTATTTTACGGCAAATAAAATTTAATACTGCAAAATTGTTATTATAACGACTTCTCGTAAAAATCAAGCCGTGAATAACTTCAATGAACAGTCGCGTTTTCCGAATACATTCTCTACTTTCGGCAAAATCGAGACTATGCGAAATTCCGGGTGCCAGACGAAATGCTTCGAATTGCAGTCGAAGCGAAAGTTAAATCGATATGAGTAGCATACTGTCGCTCGGTGACGTATATGGCCCGTTTTATCCTACCTAGTGGCCTCTCAGCCAGAGTTCTTTCGATCGCTCTCGCTAAGATCAACCGATAGCGATGCTAGCCGATCAATTCACTGCGCTCGTCTATCTCTAAACTCACTTGGAAAAGGGGTCACACCGAACACTTCCTTGCGTCTGCTTCTCGTCCTGTTCGCCTTACTATCTTGTAGCTCCTTAACTGCTTGGAAACGCTGATGCCACGACCGTCTCCTTAGAGCTAGTTCCCTAGCTCGCGTCGCAGAAATCTGCTGATCCCGGCGACTTCGCTCTCGAGATATTTAAGCAGATCAATTACACGACGAGACATCCTAAACTTGCCTGTCACTCGCGCGGAAACGGCAGGTATACAACGAGGCTGTTTCTATACGGATTATCATGAAGCTGACGTTGATGAGAAGAGAGACGAAATCGGGGCTTGAATCATTCAAACGGTCGACTCTCGTTAACGTCATAATTGACGAGTTTTTTGGGGGGGAAACAATTTGTTTTTTGCATCGCATAAAATTTTATTTTATTGTTTTTACTGGAAATGGAAACGTTATTCTATCAGTGATTTCCGCAGTACATGATCTGTACACGGTCACTCTCTCGTAATATTAATGGATACTTCATAAATTTTATCGCTCCCAAAATTATTCAGCGGCTCACCCCGCGTTTTATTCAACGGGCGAAAAAAATCTCGCGAAATCATAAATCCGAAGTCGGGCGTGTGAAAAGTTTCATCGGCTATTCCGGGATCCAGGCTCGCCGAGCGTAATCCCTCGCGAACGAGCTGACATTTTACAACGTATCGCAGACAGGTCATTATTATTCCGTATCGAGTGCGCGCGACAGTAGACATTGTCTAGTCTCGTCCGATCCGACCAGCCGCGATGTGCTCATCTGGCTGACTCGACGGAATCGCAATAAAAGGGAAGTAGGAGAAAGAGCCATGGCAGAGAGCACGAAGTGCCTAACTCCGATACGCATCCATAAACGCGTTTATCGTCAGGCAGCGCGCCGGTACCAGGTCGCGGGTGCACACAGTCTCGCAGTCAACGTATACCCGCGAGTCATTAATATTCAAGAGACACTAGATCAGATTTTATTCACACCAGCCATCATAAACCTCGGAATTGATGTCCTCGCGGATACGTTTGCCCCATGTCCCGAACGGGCGCGACGAGCGGGACGGGACATGGGACTCTTTACTTACGGTACTGTAATGGTGAGCTTAAAAATTTAGTATGCCTCTCTCTAGTACTTACATTTCTGAAAGATGGAATTGACTGTATCGCTTAGCATATTGATTTTTATACATCAGAAGAGATAAATGTACGTTGCGTATGATTTGAATTTAGAGTAATGTGTTTTAACTTTTAAATGCTCGAATCGAATCGAATGAATCGCAATTATGAATTGGAATTCGGATCGGAAATTTCTGCATAATCGATCGTAATGTATGAAAATTTTAAATTTTGTAATTTGAATTTAAATTTCAATCTGAACTTAAATTACAATCTCATTTAGGATTAATATCATCTGTTTTATTCTGTCTTACAAATGGCATCGATTGTAGAAGTTATTATTTAATTACTCTCCTTTGTAGTTTTTTTAAATTTATATTTATTTGAGAAATTAATAAAAATTTTTTAAGTACACATAACGAATTTTAAGGATGTAACTTTTGTACCTCGTGCGTCTTCTTCTTTCTTTATACGGGCGGCAGCAAAGAAATGAAAAGGCTGACGACGCGATCGATTGAAATAAAAATCGCCAGTTTTCCTTCTCGAAATGGGATAATAGTACGAGGGGAGAAAATGACGACACGAGGCACGAAATAAGCAGCACCAGACCCCAAGAGTCCCCGACACGAGCCCGCAATAGCATCGGCGGCAGATTCAATTTAAGATAGCCGCGAACTCTGGACTCCCTGAATGCACTCTACTATATTAGAGTTCATAGAAGTTTAGTGTATAGCACAGCATACTACCGGTGCGGTGCGGTGCGATGGGAGTCGAGCTGAATTATGCCGCCGCAACGTTAACCGCCCCTACGATATCCACTCTACGAATTTATAATTTCGCATAAATGGACGGATGGCGTTAAACGGCGATTAAAGCTGCCGCGATGTAATCCCTCGAACAGTGAGCCCCTGTGGGAAATTCTCACGGAAGCTTCTTCGCGGAAAATCCACACGATACTACCTCGGCAGTTAGCTCATAAATGTTCAAAATTATTTTGCTACGTTTGTACGATTAAAATTTTTCTAAATTATAAATAAATTTCACGTAACATGAGAAAGTAACAAGAACGAGCTATATTCACGTTTTTAAAAATATAAATTTATTTAGAACTTTAGAGATTTATATATATATATATGATGTACGTATTTAAGAATTAAGACGTTTAAAATCGAAATCTGCGCGATCTCCAACACCGTTTTGCAATTATCCGTTCTTGTACGTCGATGGGGGTTGGCTGACAAGATTAATAGTAGGTGCTTCTTGTAACGTAAATCCTCGTCTCGGCGCAATTTCCAGAGAAGATCCCTATTTCGACTCTGCATTCTCGAATTGATCAGAATTTTAAGCCCGCGTGGTTTCCACGCGATTTCTCTTCTACCTATCTACTTTAGAACGAGTCTTAAGACGGTATCTTTTAGGAGAGATACCCTGCGCGCTGACCCCCGTCTTCATCGCAGTGAGATTGGATCTCGCTTATTTAATCGAAATTGCGATCGCGGTTTAGAGGTCGCGTGCGATCTTTGTTGCCAAATGCGCCGAGAAAAGATTGCTATAATACGGGAGCTAAAGCGAAATAATCAAGAATTTACATTATTAATATTGTTATAGAAGTTTCACGAAAGCGTCTCGCAAGTATATATTGAATACTTATTTAACATTCAAAGTAAATAATATTCGACAACAACTGGCTAAATAGATTAATTAGAAATATTCTTACTACGTTAGCGACCACGGGTTTTGGTTCATTTAACGAGCAGAATTTTAATAATTTTTGATGCTAATAAGCATCTATAAGATCTTCCCTTCCCCGAAAACTGTAAAGAAATTATTGCGAAAAATATTACCTCAGCCAGGATTTGAACCTGGACCTCCCTACACCTGTCTCTTATACACATCTAGATGTGTATAAGAGACAGGGCTGAGGTAATATTTTTCGCAATAATTTCTTTACAGTTTTCGGGGAAGGGAAGATCTTATAGATGCTTATTAGCATCAAAAATTATTAAAATTCTGCCTGTTAAATGAATCAAAACCCGTGGTCGCTAACGTAGTAAGAATATCTCTAATTAATCTATTTAGCCAGTTGTTGTCGAATATTATTTACTTTGAATGTTATCTATTTACTGGCGGAAGACTATACGTTATTTGTAATACTTATTTAATTTAAATTAACTGAAAAATTTGCGTATGAGAAAAATAACATTTTTATATTGAAGCACAGATCATACCTAATAAGTTTATAATACTTTTATATAATACTATGAAGCTTCCTGGAATGTTAAATGACGATAAAAAGATGACGGAGAGGAGCGAGAATAGATGCGAATTGTAAGAAAAGCGCGTGCGGAATGCAAAAGCGGATACATCTTCAGGAGATTCTTCAGTAGGAGCTCGCGGCTCCTCCTCGGGACGCTCTTGCACGCTCGAGCGACCGAGCGGAAAATCGGAAGTAGCAATATAGGCCAACCGAGACAGAACAACGGCGTCCTTGGGGTGTACGGTGCCAGTTTCAATTCGGGTGCCTCCGCGCCGTTCGGAAACAGCCATTAAAGACAAACCTGTCTCCGATCGAGTCGATCGAGCTCATCGAGCCTTTCGGAATCCTACCGTCGCTCCCTCCCTCTCTCCCTCCCACTTTCCATCGAGCCAAATACGCGGTAAGGATAGAGATGGGAGTTTGCATAGGATTCCCGCTGATCTAAAATTCGAAAAGGGCCACGGAGCGGACGATGACGGATCAATACACGCGCACCGGCTCTCTTCCTTGGCCTCTTCGCCTTTCCTCCCCCGCCCAATCACCGCGAGGAACTCGCCGCGATTCCTTTCGTGCACTCCGCCCCGTATAATGGGGCCGCTATATAAGCTTTCTTCCCCGTCGCAGTTGATCCTTTTATATGATAATTGCAACGTATTTGCCACAGACCGTGTATAAACTGACGGGGTTTTATTGGGAAACGAAGCGCCGTATTGTGCTCGCTAACGCGGACTCCTCGGATTCGGTACGACTCTCTCGTCGCCGGCTTTCAACCCTTAGTTCGCTATGAACCCTCCACTCTCTTGCGCGTCCTGCAAATCTCCCCATCGGACGAATTCAAAGGGGGAGGAACACCTTTGCGCGTTCTATGTATCGCACGCGCGTATTATGGCCCCCTGGGGCTTATCAAGGCGATCGTATATTGTTTGGAACTCATTAAAATTCTCGTTATCGACAGACATGAGCCAATGTAGCTGAAATTATTACAATTCTTAATCCTCCCACGTACAACGAATCGCTTTGGAATACTATGAACTTATTTATCCGTCTTTTAAGTGATAGAGCCTTGGTTTGCGCAGCCGTCAAGATATTAAGTGGTTAAAGGTTTAATAAAATGGCTCAACATTATATTTGGCTTCCAAATGAGTTTTAGCTTTTTCGATAAGATCTTTTTTGTTCGTCGCAGATCATTCTGTCTGGACCAAAACGAATAACGCGTCTAATTTATCCGCAGCGTCGCTTAGAAGCGCACCTTGCCAGCGCACTAAATATTCATGCAATGTCATCTTAGGCGCTGGTGGCGGTAGTTTAATGCCCTGAGGGTTCTAAGCAATTTCGAAGAGAAGATTATGTTTCCGCGGACAGAAGCGGCCGCTGAATGAAGGCGCTCGCCGAAGCGGGAGGTTTCGCGGGGAATAGGGTGCGAGGATGGGCGATGAGAGGGATGCGCACTGGCGAAGCAGGATAGCGAGCAAGGGAGAAATGCGGGAAAAAGTGAAACTAATTTTCGTTCGAGCCTGAGCTTTCACCGGTCTCTTCTTTTCCTTTCCGTCCGCGTCGGCAGCCCCGCTGCCTCTTCTAACCATCTCCCTTCCCTGCCTGCTTGCCTATCCACCTCCTCTTCGTCTTTGGAAAGTTTCCTCTGCTTACCTAGCAGGAAGTTGGTATCCGTGGTACGTTAATCCCGCAAATAGATGACTTTACGAAATGGTACGAGGGGGCCGAGGTTGTCTGGGAGATCCGGGCGTATTCCACGGTAAAAAGGATAAGCTCTGTCTCGCAACTCCTCTCTCCCCTGAAGAAGAGATACCTCGTCGTTCCCTTTCGCCCGCAGTATACTTCGGGCATGGCGGTAGGCTGATACCGTTCGTTCGTTCGAATACCAGCCGTGCCTCATTATCTTCCACCTCCGCTCGCCCCTCGGCTCTTTCATATACCTCTTTGCGTATCGTTGGGGTTCCCGCGTATCTTCGGGACTCAGTTGAAAATTTCGCGCGCTCACGCAAACTGCTCGCTCGTAACATAAACAGCCCGGGTAATCGAATATGGTGGGATCGGAAAGGTTGGTGAATCGAGTTATCTGCGTATGTGAAAGCACGAGAGCTTGCTATAAGGTGCTTTTAAAATTTTTCATTGAAAATAATTTTGATAAGAATTCAAGTACTCAGGTGATAGCCTTATGCAGTGTAGGATTGCGATTTCATCGTTTGATAATAATATAGAACTACGTATAGAGCATAACACTTTTCACAGAAGTTTATTAGTATTCTTTTTCTATTCCGAACGATATTCTAAAGTTGCTAACTTGTAACAGGACGTTTTCAGCCAATGTATACGCCCTCTCACGCCGTTCTTTAGTTATCCTCTTTTAATTAAGGTTCCAAATTCCAACCCAACGGCTCAGGATAGAATAATTTTCAAGTATTCGTCAAGTAGTCGTTTCGTAGTCAATAAATCAGGCTGAGTTTTATTTTTGAGGGAAATATTTTTTGCTTAAGGAATAACATTTATTTTTGAATGATTTTTTTTCTCTCAAAAATAACTCACGGTGTGATTTTTAAGCGATTGACTAGGAAGTTACACTTTGATGAAAATCAGGAAATGATTTTTAAAAATGGAAAATAAAAATCAGTCATGACATGATTTTTTCTCCAAAAAAAATTATCGATTTCAATCTCTGTATGAAAACTACGCCGAAAAAAATACGTCCCGTTTCACATCCCGTAAGGTATCATTGTAACCAACAGGGGCAACAGGCAAGGAAACCGACAACAAAAGGGACACTTCTCGCGCCGCAGGCTCTAGTCACTCTCGGAGAGTTGAGAGAAGCGTGCGAGAGAGATAACAGCGGAAAGGGCGAGTTAAGCGAGCACTTAAGCAGTCTGACAGTTAAATTTAGACTATCCCCCGCCGTACTATCATATCCAATGCCTCTGATCTACAACAATCTCGAGACTCGAAGCTGGAATTCATGGCTGGCTCTAGCTTTCTCCCCCCCCCCCCTCTTTCTCTCTCTCTCGTTTACTCCCGGGCGTCCAATTTGCATGCAATTGCACCTGTGTTTCATTAACCCGTACATATTTACACGCACGGTACACGATAGTACAAGAGTCCAGTCGCGTTTACGAGATATCGACGCGTTTACGTGCCCAAAGCAAAATCCAATGGGATCGACCATCTCACTTTGAAAGAACCAGGCAGACTTTCGCACATTTCAAAACTCGTCTGTTAATTGGACGATTTCACGTACGTATGGTGTGGCACGATGCAGCTCGTTAGAAAATATTTGTGCATTTCGACGTGTCTGCTAACGAGAATCGTATATCTTTGCATTTCATTCACGATTCGCAACTGAATCAAAATTGGCAAAAAGATTTCCTTATTTTGACAATTGTGATTTTTCTGAGACGATTAAAAATATGAAAAATATTTATAATTTCGACTATGTGCGTGCATCATTTTTTTGTGTTTAGAAGAAAATCTGATTGTAATTCGACAGCGAAGGCAAAGTAGACAAGAAGATTATATCGCCTGAGAGAAACGTCGCGTTCGTTGTTAGTAAAGTCTTAATTGAAAATCAGATGACAAGATTTGTCGGCGCGTTTGATTACTCGTCGTCGAGCGTTTCATCCGGCATGATTTTGCAGCTGAGGTTCAATGTAGACACATCGCACGACGGACGAGTTAAAGGTGCGCCGCGCGAAATTACACTATAAATTATATATCATTTCCGCGTATACGTCCGTGCATTTGTAACCACTATAAATCAAGAGAGCTCCCGGCAACGGCGCACACGTACGTTATGCTTTCAGCTCGCATCCGGTAGAATGCGAGCAGTCACTCCCGCGCCTCTCCCGCGGATAAATGTCTTTTTGGTCCAACCGTCTTTCCGAGCACGGCGGTATATTTCTAGCAAATTATTTGGAAATTGTGACGCATGATACTTGTGTAGAAAGCGGTTAAAATATGTCGAGAAATGATAATACAACGTTTGCCAGAACTAATTGAAAGACAAATTGTTCTTGATTGCATATGTCACCACCTGTTTAATCTATTTACGCACCTATTTAATTTATACTAAATTATACACATTGCAAAAATAACGTATAATTATTATAATATGTATGACATTATATTGGTACAAAATGTATCGGGTGCCGACGTCATTTCTGGAGTCGTATTCCAAGATGTTTTACGTGTATTTCCGCTTTATATATCCGACAACGTAAGTACCATCCTATCTATTTGCTTCGCGCGGCGAGTATCTACTCAATCTGTCAGACTCTCCGATATCCCTCCTCCGAACACATTTGCGTTAGCGGGACTGTAAAGCAGATGCAAATACGTCGGTATTACTGTGCTTCCGTCTCCCATCGAAGAGCGAAGCATATAAAATATTTAATACCCGACTGGGATACAGACAGACAACACGACGACCGCGTGCCTCATAAATACTTCTTCAGTATGCATGTACTTTCCGCAAGAGTCGGAGAGTTCTTTCCCGAAAAAGAAATGGGATTTCCGGAAATTACAATTGATTATCGATTATTTAAGGAACTCCGTAATGTCTCGCGCAATTTGTACGCATTGAAAGACTCAAATATTCCTGGAAGTATGCGATCGGAATTGGTAGACACATAAGATCGAGCTCTCCCGTTTCCGCGAGCGTCGCGATTTTCTCAATGTTTGCAATATTTCAAGGAACCCGTCACCCCTCCCGCCGCAACAATCTCACGGACTGTCGCGGCGACGATCGCCCCGGCGATATTAAGCGATAAATTTTGAAACAGACGGCGTGCGCGCACTAGCATTGGCGGCAAAAACAATAAACCCGAAACTACATTAATCCTTTGTCCCGCGATGACGAGCAATTGCTTCGTAGCGCTTTCCTTTTGTCCCGGTCTCGACGCGTTCCACGCCGCAAGAGCGAAAAGATTTTTGCGGAGAATAACTCTCCTCTCGTTTCGATATCGGTATTTAATCTTGGAGTTTTCGCTTCGTATTCTCGGCACCTCGAGCTGCGCATTTCTATTCGCAGATATATGTATTTATCTTTACAATAGCTTGAACAATGTTTTTTATTGCGCCACGAATCAGGCAAAATCTCACATCTGTATCTGCCTTTCGAGCCACTCCGATTCGAACATATCGAAAATGAAAGATCAAAATTTCTAAAACAGCCTCTGGCATGTTTTGGCACGCTTTTCAGTTGATCGATTCGCTGCAAGTTTCTTGCAATTATTACAGTTGCACAACGTATCATCAGTTCAACTACACTTTATCTAAACACGTTATAAATTTGACGAATTGATTCTGTACGAAAAAAATTTCTAATTAAAGATATTTTAGTATTTCTTCCGAAAATGTTTATATAAGATGAATCAAATTTCCTTCCCCCCCTCTCTCTCTCTCTCTCTCTCTCTCTCAAATATTTGTTTTGTAGTCTATACGTCGATCACCGTATATCGTTCGATAAAAGGACAAGAGTGAAATATTTTATTTAAACTTGATGTAAAGCTGCGCGCATAGTCTTGGACATTGCGAAATCCTTCCTCGAAGGTAAAGAGGAAGTCGCACTGAAACGGACCAAATTCGGTACGCGTCCACTCAATCACCTCGGATTACATCCGGGACGAATGCACTTCTTACGACCGTATGAAATCGCAGTGCTAAGACGTTAGAGGCCGGATTTTCGCTCGCGTTCGTATGCGCGAGGAAAACTTGCGGAGAGATGACGAGGGTCAAGAGGTACATTGTCGTAAAAAAGGCCCTAAAGGCTAAAACGCACCATGAGACTGTCGGTCATCCAAATGGTAAAAGGGACTTCGACGGGTGTAAAAGCATCCTCGGCATGTCACTAAGACCGTAACGTTGCGTTGAGTACTCTTAATAGAATGTTAGAAACGGTAATAGACGCGGTAGAAAACGTTCGAGAGAGAACGTGCGGAACCCTGTATTCGCATTTGCCGAATTTTGCGTTTACGCGAAAAGTGGAAGTTTGAAAAAAAGTGAAATGAGGGCGTGTAGAATAAAATAGACTATGCACTCTATTGCATGAAAAGTTCGGTATAGTTTAGGAAAATTTCAGTTAAGTAGGACAAACTCACAAGAGCTTCGTAAAGTTCGCGTAAAACCTCAGAATCATATTCCTTAAACGCACATCTCGCAAAACACTCCGTATAAACGCCGAAATTCATAGTGGCATTTTTGCAAGCGCGCGCGAAGTACGAGTATGCGCTGTCTTCGCGTATAATATACAACGCTATTCCGACTTTAGCATCGCGCGTGCTCGCGTGATTCTCTCAGATATCCTGCAAGGACACGTCGACGTCCGAAATAGGAAAAGTGTTGGCGTGCAGCCCGTAATTTGGGAAGCTTAAAAAGAGATTTATTAGAAGCAGGAGAGAGCGGCATGATAAAACTCCGCGCCGGCTATCAACTTGTTTGCATAACGCCGTAAAGAAATTCGGAAAATCGATAAAGCATAATTTTCTCGCGGAAGTGGAAAGATAAAAAAATGTCGTACAAACTCGCCAAATCTGACGTCACGAAGACTTTGGATTAAGATAGCAGAAAAAAATATTTATTTATACTCGATGAATTATAATAACTATTATTAGCAGGCATTAAATTCTTGGAACATGAAACGTTCGAGGTGAGCGCGATACGACGACGGTGAACAAATATCGACGTGGCAAAGTGAAATGTGGCGCCTGCCAGACGTTAGTTGCCAAAGTGGGGTGTAGCTCGTATTTTGCGAAAGTTGAGAAAAATGCTCTCGTGCATGTGCCCGGCTTGTATGTATATTTTACGCTTTTCTCGCGACTTGCTGAGCTCGGTCGGGCAGTTTCCCGCCGTACGTGAAGCGCGGGTTGAAACTCGTTTGCGTGAAAAATTCTACGTGCGACCTCGAGAATAGTAGCTGCGTTCTACTTAATCGTAAATTATTTCGATAGCCAGAACGGCTCTCTAAAGACTGAAACGACTCGTGACGACAAAATTGGAGTTCCGTGTAGGAAAATGATGAAAATTTGTATTTTTATCATTTAGATACATCCAGTTTTAAAAATGTTATATTTAAACATTATATTATCTTGCATTAGATGAAATTTCAACTCAATGAATTAGAATAAAATCATGTCAATCCTTCTGTTGCTCGCAACATCTCCTAAAAATTTTTTTAATGTTGGTAATAATGTAGAAATATACAGGGTGTTGAAAGAAAAGGGTAAAATATTTTAAGGAGATTTAGTATGCCCAAAAACAAGTCGAAAAGTCTTAATAAACATGGGTCCGCAAATGAGCCGTTTTTGAGATATTTTAATTTTTTGTTTTTGATATTTTTATTTTTATGCAAGATATAATTTATGCAAGAAATAACAGCTGGTGTTTTACCTTATTTTATTAGAGAAGATGCTCAAAATGACCCGTCCATGTTTATGCAGATCCTGCATCTCCGCAAAAAAGAAATTATAATAAAAATAAAAATTTAAAGCATAAAATAAAAATTATAAAAATAATAAAAAGTAAAAGTATAAAAAGAATAAAAATAAAAATATCAAAAACAAAAAAATATAAATATCTTAAAAACGACTCATTTGCGGACCCATGTTTATTAAGACTTTTCGACTTGTTTTTGGGCATACTAAATCCCCTTAAAATATTTTACCCTTTTTTTTCAACACCCTGTATACAAAAGATACGGATTTTTTCGGAAAATTCTAGGTACTAGAAGAAAAGTTAATCCACGTACATCCACTCCCACGAATAAGCTTGCCTGCAACTAAGGCCCGTACTCCCGACGTCGCGTGATTCGAATGTTCGCGTAACAATGTTTCGAGGACGAGTAAAGCAATTGATTTCTACGTGGCAAAGTTCCAGCCGGACGAGAAACGGAATCGAGGGTTGAAAACTCTGTTTCCACCCCCTCGTCCTTTCTCGCCGCGTAACTTCCCGTCGACCCCTTCGAAAGGCGAAAGCAAATTTGTCATCGGCTCGGACAAGCAGCGACGCCGGACTGTGCGTCTCGCATCATAATTCTTCGACATCCTCTCCAATTCCCCGGGCCGATTCGCCGATTTACCAGCCGATGGCGGCGGCACAGATCGACGGCTGCGAGAACTTTTGAACTCGGAAACTTCCGAGCGACTCGGTGACTCCCCTCAATCGGGAATGTCAGTTGAATATCCGGGATTAAAACCAAATCAATTATTTTATTCAAAATACCACGTGAGATATAAATTGAAATATCAATTGTACAAAAAAATTATATTTCTATTCTGCTAAAATTAAGCAAAAGCTTTGTAACATATTTATCGTAATTGTTTATTTATAAAATTTTCAAATATTTTAAACGATTTTTTATACGGCTGTTATACACGGAAAGAACGGTTTTGCTGAAATATTAAAAAATTTGGCCAGATACAGATCTGAAAAATAATTTTGTTGGATCATCAAAATAATTATGTAGGACGCCTAAAATAGTTGCTGGAATATCAAAACTTTTTGCAGCATTATCATTATGTTGGAGTGTCCTACATAATTATTTTGATGATCCAACAAAATTATTTTTCAGATCTGTATCTGGCCAAATTTTTTAATATTTCAGCAAAACCGTTCTTTCCGTGTATGTATATGATGTATGTGTATGTACCTGTTTTATTTTGAGGTATCTTTCATTCTAAAATATATACTTTCGTAATGATCAATGTAGGATTAATAATTATGGAAAGCTACTATATATACTCGGGGCGCTACTTTGAGTTTACGCAGCTTTTCCTAAACAAGTCAATCAATCACGCAGATTAAATCCTAGTCAGCAAAACTGTCGAAGTGGCCGTAAATTTTAAACATGCGAGATGCAACGTCGTCGACTGCGATCGATACCTCGACATCGGCGTCCCTCAAGAAGCCTCCTCACGTTAATAACGTTATGCGTGATAACCGTTTACGTATTAAAGATATTATTAGATTTGCGAAAGTAGAGGCACTTAACTCCTTAAAGGTGCGCGTCGTCAGCTTGCTGCGATCCTGTAGCCTTCTGCTTTTTCTAAATAATAATACTAGCAAACAGGACACTCTTATCTCAACTGTACGTTATACTCAATTCATCTGATTCTGATAGTAAATTTTTGCGAAGAAAGATATCGAGGAATGAACGGAACCTTTGTTAATCGTTAGTCCCGCGTACATTGCGTTTATATCGTGACCGATTCCTAGCGGAACTGTCCGACTGGAACCTGACCGAGAGACTTGGAATCCCGGAATAGCTGGCGGACCGGGGATAGTTTGTTATAATTAGCGGTCCAGACGGTGACCGCGATACCGTATCGTCGTTTCGAGCCGTTGTGGCGCGCGATGGGGCTAATGCCCGCATTCAAACACTAATTCCGACCGAAGTACCGGACGAACTTTAGAATCGCGCTTTCTACTTGAGTTCGCTATGGCTCTACTGGGACAATAGCGGGTGAGATCCGGACTTAACGATCGGCTTCGAGTTCGTCGCAATGCTGTCCGCGGGCGTGATCCGAAAATGCATTCGAAATTCAGGTTAATATCGTGGTATCTTGTAGGTAGCGGAAAAACAATACTTCGTGAGCTAGTATTCTCATTGCCATAAGCGGAAAAGATTAGCCTTCCAATCTAGAAAAGAGTTAAAACATAATAAATAGATAATATTAAGAATAAGACCGATGATATTAAACAAATATAAATATGAAAGAAAGCCAATATCGGTCGCGGCGGATCTTGGTGCCTAATAATAATTATTTTGTGAATTTTCCTACTCCTGCGAACTGCGCGCCGCAAATTTGTCGGTCTTGAAACATAATGAATAAAGTGGTTAAGTAAAATAAGAGTCACATTTTTAAAAAAATAATTTTGTTAGGTGTAATTTTATTTGAGAGAAAGAGTATATTTTATATAAGTTTCTTGATCTTATAACATCTTATAACAAATATCTAATTTATTTACACATAAATTTCCTCTGTATATGGTTATTGCGCTATTTATCAATTGCGACGAACACGTATTACTTATGAAAATGATTTGTATAGGAACATCCTCTGTGTGCGATAAATCATTCCTACATAATGCGCCGGATTACTCTAGAATGCATAACGTTCTACGCAATATCCGGAGGAAAGAAATTGCAACTTGTCAAAATTCGCGGTGACTTGTATTAAATTCCGCACTCGGACAAGGGCCAAGGGTCAATTTAGGATGATCGTCGAAACGAAGTCTGAATTATCGGATAAAATAAAGATAGCGGTCGCGAATCTCGTGAAAAAAATTCTCTTATTCGGCGTAAGGTCGCAGGCGAGAAAAGATTCGCAATCGCAGAATCCTTGCGATGCGCTTCGGGATTCCATTTCCGCCTCACGATGGCAGCTTATCGCGATTACGAGGAAGAGAGAGAAAGAGGGAGGAGGGGACACGTAACAATATTAATCTAAAACTTGGCCGCTGAAACTTTGCCCGCCGTCATTTAATTTTCTTCGAGTCCTACCGCGTTCGAAAAAGAAGAAGGTGTGCCCCGCAAGTGGAGGTTTCTACATCTCCCGGATCCCTCTCACGTCATTCCCCGCCTCGGTAGAGGGTGCGAGGTAAGACTCTGACCCTTATTTTAAAATCCTCCTACCCGGAGCTCTTCGCCGGGACCTCTCGAACCTTCTCGCCTGCGCGAGCTTCTTCGGCTCGGCTCTGCTCCGCTCGATCATTTAAAAGTACAATTTGTCAATTTCTTCGACGGCGCGACGTAGCCGCTGGCATGTAGCCGGTGAGAAAGAGAGACAGTGAAGATGGGTGAGGGAGCGAGAGGGGAGAGCGTAAATTGCCGTATTTTCGAGTCGACCTGTCAATGAGCCAAGACGAACTGCCGGCCAATTTTACTAATTAATGTTTACCGACGCCTTCCGGTTAACGTCGTAAAAAGTTCAGCCCACCTCGCATTTGCCCTTTTTCCCCGCTTTGTCAGCTTCTTCCATCGGGGTTGCTGCTGCTGTTGCTGCTGCTGCTACTACTACCACTGCCCTCTCCTCGTGCTCTTCTTTCCACGGCGAAGCCTTCGACGGGAATTTTTTTGTTTCTCGCAGAATCCTGAAGACCACCGAGAAAATTCCTTCCTCGGACGTCGATGATTAATGCTCTGTCGGTGACGTCAAGATTGCCGGTCAGTGACGTAAGATTTTTACCGGACCGAGTGAATTTCGAAGCTGATTTACGAGATTCCACATTACGTCACATTCGACGCGTTATTGGCAGTTAATTACATTTAATTATTAATCTACGATAAACGGCTCGTTGATAAAGGCGACGTTTTCTCACGTTATATTCACGTTGCCATAATTACTACGTGTCAAAGCTGAATTATTGGCTACGTTTTATTTTTACAAAACTTATTTACGCACTAACAGTAGCATATACAATGACCGGTTTTAATTTATCGTATTTCCGTTCTATTTAAAATATAAATAAACGACAGCTAATTATTCATTCGTGCTTTCAAGAAAACAAATTACCTTAATTACAGTGATTTCTTCCACACCGAGCGCGAGAACGAACGGTCTTGAATATTCTTAATATTCTTAATTAAAATTAGTCCCCCCCCCCAAACTTCTTGCTGCTTTGATATTTTATTTTATTTATTAAGTGGCGATTCAGATCAAGTTCAAACTTTACCGAAGAAAGATCGAAATCTCTACACTTCCAAAAATACGATCTGATTAAGGATCTGTTCAGGCGTTACGACTAAAATGATGAAAACTCGCTAAAACCAATTGGATTCTGTAGATTTCATCATAAAAAAATTCTGTCAAAGTTTGAGGCTGTTTAGGGAGCTTGTTACTGAGAAAATTAAATAATAAAATCACGCATAGTCTTATGGAAAATGGGGGAAAAATTATTATATCTCACAATCAGTGTGAAGAATGATGATAAAAATATGAAATTTTGCAAGCAGAACGATTAAGACTACATAATTGTCTATATCAATTTTTAGCTTTATTAGGAGACTCATTCTTTTTATTTAATAATGTTTATGTTTATATTTATAAGCAACTTAACTTTTAGCAGGGAAAAAGTACCTGTACCGCCTGAACGTCCTTAAATGTCGTAAATCACACTAAAAAATGTAAGATTAGAACTATTACGAACAACCGTGCGAAATTTTTTCATTCCCTTCGCAATAACGTCGGTGACATTCGGCGCAAATTTAACGTCACTCGTAAGATATATATTTGTCTCGAAGTCGCGCGAGTATTCCACGAGTAAATTTAACGAAGGCAGGTAGTTCGGGGATTTCGAATTATGGCTTTCGTGCACGGGGTGATCGGCGCTGCGGGAGAGAGGACGGGCGAACTTGCCGACATAAACTTACTAACCGACGTCGGCTGGACGACCATAAATTTCGAATCACGCTGCCTCCCTTCCTCCGTTTACCCTTCCGGCTTCCTCTTATTCTTGGCATCCCGCGCGCGAACCTGCCCTGCCACACGGGGTCGGCAGAAATTCCGCGGGAAATGCCTCCATCCGCGCGCCCGTGGTTCGCGTTTCTCATTGATTGCATTCTTTTGTACTTTGCGGCGGTATGAAGTTACTGACTGTCGGTCGGAAACTTACTTGGTGGTCGGGGTGGTTACGAAGAGGATATACGGAAAGGGGAAGAAAGAGAGAGAGAGAGAGCGCGTCGGAAGTAGACGGCGGCGGAAGTTTTTCCTCGTAAGTTCCGTTCGCGCGGGTTTAGGCTCTCGTAAGAAGAAGAGGAATGGTCGGTGGCGCAGAGTGTAAAAGGGGTGGAGGAGGAAGAGATCTCGGCTAGGGAAGTTACGTGAAATTAGAAAGCCGATAAAAGAGTCCGGGATAAATGGCGGACGAATTTCATTAGGCAACCGTTCGGTTGAATATTCCGTCGAGTCTCAGCTCGTCTCTGTCCCTCCTTTCTCTTTCGGCCCTCTTTATCCCGATGCCTTTGTTCCCATCGCAGTCTCGATGGAGCTCTCTCGTGGCGGTTCTAATTGATAACTCACCGCTAGCCGAGCAAAACTTTCGGTAAATACGGAATGAAGGCGATGCAACGCCGAAGTTCCGTGGCAGTTGAGCGATACCGGAATATCGATCGCGAAAATGTGATTATTTAAATTACGACGTCGGATTTATTGTTACCGAAATCTTATGCGACGTAATCTAGATCGCCGGAAACTCGTCTCGGGAATACAGCCGTAGAATTTTAGAGAGCCAAAATTGTAGAAATCAGGTTTTCCTACAAATATCTTGAATAGATAAAACGAATTTATTACAACGATCAATTGATCTAATTTTAATGCCCGAAGCGTCGCTGAACGAAGAAAGAATTGACCATTTCAAATTTTCGTAAAATAAAAAATGACTAAATATCAATGATAGTAAGGCTCTCAGATATAAAATCAAAAACGATATAATAAAATCAAAAACGATACAATAAAAGCCAATGTGAGCCAACGCCGTTGTTAAGGCGAAACAGATCATTTATTTATTAAAACGGCGTTGGCTCACATTGGCTTTTATTATATCGTTTTTGATTTGATAAAAAATGACATTGTTAAACGATAAAATCACATCAGAGGCATCCGGTGTTAATTGAATCACCGCGCTTTCAACACCAATGTCCACGCCGTAAAATTCGCGTTATCCCGCGCAACAAATTGCGAATTATACGGCGCTCATTATGATTCATGGAGTATTCCCTAAGCGTGGCGGCGGTGTATACGGCCGCTCGTTCATTCGCCCATTCTCGGCCGTGTATTCCCCGCGCGCGGGGGCGAAAGACGCGGAAAAGCAACAACGAGCGAGCCGCGGAGTTTCTGCCGTCGTCATCGTTGCGGATGCGCGGAAACATTGAAACCCTTTTACATTCCACGCCCGCGGTAATCCAGCGCCTCGCGGGGCGCACAACCGGGTAACGCGCCGCTGTAAATTTTCCAAGGAATTCTTGCGAGTTATTCGCTTTCGTGCACGCGCCCGTTGCTTCCAAGCGGGATGATGTCGGGCGCAGCCCCCGAAGGCTTCTCATTAAAATTCGCTACACGCAAACCGATGCAACGCGTAACGCTACGTAGCAACATCCTTTTCCATTTCGGCGCTCTTCGCAAACAAACGTCATGAGGATGCGCTGTACGAAAATTCGGGAGAAATTAGATTTTTAGCATTACATTTTTATCCGCAACGACGACATAATCTCGTCCGCTGTCATGTTTGAAATACGACACGAAGTATTCTTAATTCGAGCATCGAGACATTGGTATATATTAGAGAAAATTAATCTTCCCATTTGAGAAGAGTGTCAATTCCGAAAGCGAGCGTTTGCTCTTTAAGTCCCATGATACACGGAGATTGCCGACAGGTTTACGACCGCTGCTGTAACCACTTTATCCTAAACAACCGACGCTCGTCCGAGGTCGTCCTAAGCGTCTTCGCCAGCAGGTGCACCGAAACGCTTGCACGCGCGGCGAGTAAGTGGTGCATCTTTGTAACGACCGGCGCACACAAGTTTCGTCGATAGAAGCGAGGTCGTCCGAGAGCAACCGGGTCGATCTTCCGGGGTTGTGCAAGAGGAACGAGAGAGAGAGAGAGAGAGAGAGAGAGAGAGACCACAATGTGATACGTCGATGCTGTCCATGCCACGGATGCTGTTCCTCGCGGTGTGCAAGCGGGACGCGCGCATGTTCGATATCTCGCGACTGCAATTCCCGGAATTAGCAGAATGCGGAACGGCCTCCGCGAATGATCGAGCTTTGACGCTATTCCCGTTACGATCGAGCTTCCTATCCTCCTTCTCTCTCCCTGTCTCTCACTTCGAGGCCAACCGGATACATAATCGCGACTAAAGCGAATCCGACCCGAATCCCCGTGTCCTGTACAACAGGTTGCCATAAATCCCTCGCGGCAGGCAGACGTGGTCGTCATAAATGCGATATTAATTCAATTCGAATTAATGTACGTCGCGATGTACGTTTATTTCGCGCGATGAGCGACTTTCATGAGGTTTATAGACGCTAACTGTAATTTAATCGAAGAAAAATTAATCAGAAATATTGAGTCTCTCGAACAAGCAAAGAACTGATTTTATCATCGAAATTTTGCATAATATTCTATTCGGAGATTTTAAGTTTTATTGTTTTATTCGCTGCGATAGGAAGCTTGTCTTAATTGTATTGATACACGGAGAAAATTTTATATTAAAAATTACTATGTATAGCAGTAGCCGTGGACCATTGCTGGAATTATAAAAATTTTTACTATGTTTTTCACTAATGAGTTTAATAATTATTAATATAATAACATAGTAAAAATTTTTATAATTCCAGCAATGGTCCACGGCTACTGCTATACATAGTAATTTTTAATATAAAATTTTCTCCGTGTATCGACATGAGGAAGCAGATGGCTATATTTAGAGTAAAATTTTACGACGAAAATACACACGAGATATTGAATAAGCTAAGTCGATAGTCTCCTTTCGCAACGTCATTGCGTCTTAAATATGGATGCTTAATTGTGCGCTAAGGAGAAGCCCATTGGACCTGTGCGCGCCATACAACAGGTTGCCATAAATCATTCATTCGCCAACCTGTCTATTATGATCCCCGTCCATTGACGTCGCGCTTACGTCAATGGTCAAATGTTGACGTAATAATTAGGATGGAAAAATTAGTATAGGAGCGGGGATTCAATTAGTACAGAGTCAGATCGATCATAATGATAGTATTTATTCTGTATAGTTTTTTACATAAAGAATACATTGTAACTTTACGTGTACTCTTTTAAATTATTTAAATAGCTTTTAAAGAGATTGATTCGCCTTTTATACTCTTTATAGTACCGTATACGTAACTTGAAAGTATAGTACCGTATAGTATCGTAACATACTTTTCCACCTTTTGAACGACCGAATATATCGACACGGTCGGACGACGCTCATCGGGGAAATATCTCGTCCCAGTGAACGAACGTACGTAAATCGCCTTTGGTAATTCAGTAGGATAACGCCGAACTCATAAATCCCATAAACTATGATATACTGCCGGCGTTCGCTCGGCCAGTCTCTAACGCGCGAAAGTGCATCTATCTAACTGGAAAAGCCAATCAATTGTTTAAGTCTTTGAATGGAAGCAGAATAAGCACTGGAAGTTACGCTTGCCACGACATGATGGAGATTTGGTGCAATTTTCATACCTCGTATACTGTTTGTATATTTCGGAAAGTTACAACTTTGGCCGGAAAAAAAGGCATAATACGCAACAACGTTCACGTTAATGTACAATTGCGAAACTTTTCAGAACTTTTATGTACCTCGTACACGCGAGTTAAGTTTAGCAACAACTTTGGCGAAAAACATGGTTGAAATATCGGCGATGCGGTTGTAGCATAATAATTGGTACGATAACAAGTTATGTTCTCGAAACAAACAACAATTCGTTATCGCGGCCGCAGCTCAGATCGCGGTCTGACTACGTTATCGCGGCTTGCAAAATTGCAAGCATATTCGCCAGTTTGTACCGTAGTTTGTCAAGAGCATTAATACTACTGTCGTACTTTTGATCGCATTAATATCGGCCCTGCGCCAATGATACAAACGACACGAGCAAAACAAAATTGCCACGGTCCTAAAATCGAGGAAATTGCATTAACAAAAAACCACTTCTGCGTTGCATCAAGCTTGAGTCCATGAATTCAGTAATATTTTTAGGAGATGATTTATAGTCGGACTTTTTATTAGTGAGAATTTCCGGAGACCTTTGATTATATAAATATCCAATGGATATAAAAGATTTTTTTGCGAATTAAACTTTAGAAGAATAAATAGCCAGCGGAGCTTTGTTTCTCGGATAACTTTAGATCGGCTTTAGCCTACTTAGCATAAAATTTCATTCTTTAGTTCCTCTTATCGAGATATATAACTCTTGGTGATAGGAAAGTTGCGATAAGCAATGATCTCGCATAATACCTTCGAGAGAAATACTAACAAGGAAAGACTCCCAGGTGTCCCTCTCCGATTTTAATGAAACTTAGTGGGTTTGTAGAGGGGGTCAAAATATTCGATACGTATTTTTTTTATCGGCAACCAAACACGTTTAAGGGGTGAAATCGACCCTTGAAGATCGGCCAAATTTTCGTTTTTTGGCTATAACTTCTAAACGAAGCATGATAGCTTAATTTCATAAATGTACAAAATGTATAGAATTTTGATAGCTATCCATTGGTATAAACATTAATTTTTTTTGCTTAAAAAATGAAAAGGCTGATGCCAAGGTACTATGGATCATTATCCTCAAATCTGGTACATCGAAATGCGGTTCGAAAGTGGTATCAAATGAAAGGTCTCATCAATCTGAAGCCAAAAACAATTCCAGCTTGGAGGGACTCACCGTTCCAGAGAAAACAGCTCCTAAAAGTCCCAAAACCGATGGCATCACTTTTGTTTATATAGACTTTTAAGACTTTGATCGTGTTCTAACTTGCTCCAAAAATTGATTTTAGCAAAATATGTTTAAATTGGGATCGCCAAGGGTTTGGAACCTAACTAGGATCGCTAATAGTGTTCACATTGAACTCAATGAACCCATCGATTGTTCACTTTTTGCCCTGATGCTAGGTCCCTAGAGCGGTCCTAGTTAGGTCCCAAACCCTTGGCGATCCCAATTTAAACATATTTTGTTAAAATCAATTTTTGGAGCAAATTAGAACACGATCAAAGTCTTAAAAGTCTATATAAATAAAAGTGGCGCCATATCGGTTTTGGGACTTTTAGGAGCTGTTTTCTCTGGAACGGTGAGTCGCTCCAAGCTGATATTTTTTTTGGCTTTAGATTAATGAGACCTTTTTTGATACCACTTTCAAACTGCATTTCGATGTATCAGATTTGAGAATAATATTGGAATCAGCCTTTGGCCGATCTTCAAGGGCTGATTTCACCCCTTAAACGTATTTGGTTGCTGATAAAAAAAATACGTATCGAATATTTTGACCCCCTCTACAAACCCATCAAGTTTCATTAAAATCGGAGAGGGACACCTGGGAGCCTTTCCTTGTAAGTGCGAATCGCGCTTCGAAGACATCCTGAATATAGAACGAACCATTAGGGAAAAGTATTAGAGAGAATGTTTTTGAGTCGACGGTATAACATTATAATTCCGTAATCTTGCGAAGACGATATTACAAGTCCGTCGACGTCACCCTTTCGTTCCAAGTGGCAGGCTGACGTGTCGGGATTATATTGAGAGAATACATGGTTGATTCTACTTTAATTAAATCTTGTTGATACGATCGATAATACCACCCTGTTCTCTAATAAAGGGGGCTCCACCGTGCAGAACACCTACCGACAAGCAGGGACTGTCTGACGCAACGCAAAATCTCATTAGACCTTAGATCTATCCTTACCCTAGTCAATCGCACCACCTGGCACAGAAGCTGCGGTTAACATTAACGTGACGCTGTTAACGCGCGGCTGATCAGCTCCTCTTCGCGCTGCGGATTTCGCGCAATTTGCAAATCTCGAGTTACAACGAGACAAGTGTATTCGTACACCGCGAGAAAATGGCAAGACACAGAAATGAATCCGTGTCACAGTTATCATCCCACCTGAGACTTGCCGACATTGAGAGTTCGCGCGAAATTAGTCTGAAGAATTGGATTTCATCTATTTATATGCAGCTCTACTTGTCGAAATCTTTTTATTTTTAATTTATATATTTATAAAATTTACTATTTACCAGAAATCTTTTTTACTATTTTTCTTTTCTTTATTGAGATAATAAAGTTTGTAGCGTGTAGGCTTAAGTCGGAGCACGAATCTTCTAGAAAGTTCAGCCCGGAGTTTGGCCTGGGGAGGTTTAATAAATCAGCAGAATTGATTAATCACGAATTGGAAACTAGAGCGAAGTCTACGTTTGCAAGTAGTTCGATGCACCCTTAATCCGGCGTTGGTCGAAACGAATAGAAATGAAAGGGCAGACATGGCGAAAGCGCGAGAGAAGCACGCGGTCGAGGAGGGTGCATTCCAGAGATAGAGAATGACGGCAAAGAGAAGCAAAGAGAAACGAAGAGAGAGAGAGAGAGAGAGGCAGGCAGAGTTTATGATACTTCTCCAAAGCGAGGCGTATCGATCGTTGAATAGAGCCGCGGTTCAGCGGCAGACCTATTTCCTCTGTCAGGCCTGTTTGCCAGTTGCCTACACGGTGTTTTGTGATGAGGATTCTGGCGGCCGGCCAAATTCATTTCAAATGGACGTATTACATCATGAGTTTAGCGAATCAATGTTTTGTTGGCACATAATGTGGCCGCGAAGATGCACATCGTCGTGCTGTGTACTCTAGTAGAGTTCGCGTCTATACTTATTAAGAGTAATCTCCCTAAGAGGATATTTAAATTACGGGAAGATATGAAAATCTCGTTGATTATCCTGCTGAAACGAAAGTGTCAAAATAGTCCACTGTTTGTCGCAATTTTCAATTCTCATCATTGACTTGCTTTTTCTAAAACTAAGATTTAGAGTAAGGATTAATTTGGAACTTACGCGAAAGTTAACTTGCCTTAAACTTTATATTAACCCAAAGGAAAGAAGTTAGGAGGAGTAGAAGATACCTAATCTGCTTTAAGGCAGCTTCAGTCTTGGCGGAAATCGATTTATCCATTTGAACATGAACTCCGAACTTGATTTCTATGGTCAAGACATTGCTAAGAATGTAACAATCTTTAGGGAGAAAAGATTAAAGGTTTTCCAGTTAAAGATTGATGTGTATTTAAGATTTTAATTCATTATTAGTAAATTTAAACGAATAAATACCTCCTTTATGTCTAAATCAGGTCAAAGTAAAGTTTGAAAGCGCGAAGATATCTCGAAGACAAGACGGATATTTTGAGTTTCGGACTTATTCAAATTATTCTTGTTACTTATTAAAGTTATTTATATAACACATCTTCTATATATAAATAACATAAATAATTTTAATATATACATCCTGATAATATACCGTATATCTTTCTGAGATTACACGGCAAGTTTTGCGTGTCGCTTCCGTTTATCTAAGAAAACTCGCGGACGAAAAAGCGAGAGAAATCCGGCGATACCACGACGGACAGCGCTCTTTCCGTAAAAATGGAATAAAGATGAGACGGAATGTGTTTTCTTGATCGGATACGGCAAATACGATACGAAACGCGTATCCGCCGATTGTTTGCTCTCGCATAACTTTCGCTGTCCGACACCGTCCGTTACATTCCGAAGAAACTGCCTTCCTGTTTACTGCTCTACATCGCGGGCGATTCGCACAATTTTCGGGTCCCATAAACGAACGTGAGGATTCGTAAATCTACCGATAATAGCTCTCATATGGTATAGCGTAGGTAACAGGAACCTCGCAAGAACGACGCCGAGGTGCATCGACACAAAGGCGCGATACGAGATAACTCTCTCTCTCTCTCTCTCTCTCTTTGAATAATATCTAAAATTCATATACGGAATTCAAGATCGATGTTTTTTACGTAGTTGTTTATTTACCATACATTTTTCATTATTTCTTAGTTAATTATCCATTGTTTAGTAATTGTTTTAGCAAGAAAACTTAGAATTAAAATTTCGTTAAGCTTACTTCAAATTAAAATGAAGTTGATAATCTTATTAGCTATTTGCACAGACTTAATGGATCGTGAAAATTTCCGGACTTTTAATAGAAAAAAGTATAAAATTTTTTAGGCGCGAAAAGTAAAGTAAGTAGGAATCTCGGAGGCACTTTTTTCTCCGCAACGATCACGAGTCTTCATCCAAGACATTCATCTTTGCCCTCATCAATTTTTCAATTTTGCGTCGGCTTCGTCCGTGATGCACGTTCAGAAAGTCTATTTGCTCTTGATATAGATGGGAGTTGCAGCGAAGTGAATTTACCGAAGGAAGGCACTTACCTCGCGTTACATCGACGGGGAAGCCCTTTTTTTTTAAGTCGACAAATGTGAGTCGCATCTTACCGTGATGCGTTCTTCTTTCGTTTCTCGATATCATAGCAATCTTCCTGTTTTGTTTTTGACATACTTTTTTACTGATTTTTGGTATAACATGGAGAACGCAAAGCGATAACATGGCCATAAATATTACATATTTGCAAGATAGATGTAATAAAAATGTCTTTGTATATCTAGGAAATAAGAGTAGTCAGAAGGTCTTGAACCAATTTTTCTTTTATTTTTAGAAACAAGATCTTCTGGACTATCTCTTTTTGCCCGGACTGTCTTCTTTTACCTGTCTTCTGAAAGGAATTTTATCAAAATAATTTTGCATTTGAATTTTTCAAATATTATAATAATAGTCACATTTTTTAAATCGTTTGTTAAGGCTCCTGAGTAGTCAGCCGAGAACTCCTCGATACAGCGCCAAAAGCGGCAAATGGATGAACTATAAGGTGTGAAAAGTGACTTCATATGCTTCATATCTCATTTATTTTACGACTGTTTATTAACTGTCAAGGGAAAATGATGGTTTTCGGATAATTTTATAAGTGTGCTAAAGCGATCCTAAATGTTTTTTTATCCAAATATCTTTTTATTTAAAAATGGCACGCAAGAATTCTCAACGTGTCACTTCTCACTTCTGACGTGTTGTCAACCCAATTTTTTCTTGCGTGTCATTTCGCTCTGTGCTAGTGCTGTTACGTGCGACGTATTCATGAAACCCTTAAAATTATCCGGATACTAATCTTAACAAGGAACACACTACGTGAAAAGAAGATTTTCCACTCCTTTCGACAGTTGTCAAACCGCATGTTTCCCTGCATGACTATAGGCTATGTTTCACATTTATTTTACGGCTGTTTACTAACTGTCAAGGGAAAAGAATAGTATCCGGATAATTTTTGAAGTGTGTTAAAGCGATACAAATTTTGTTTTTATTCGAATATGCTTTTATTTGGAAATGAGACGCAAGAATCTTCAGCGTGTCTTTTCTCGCCTCTGACGTCACAGTTTCAACATGGCCGCGGTGACTACTCAGGAGCCTTAATCCATTGTTAGATCTTATTTTCTAAATTCAGACAAAATTGAATTAATAATTAGGATAAGACCGCATATATGTATAAACAATTTAAATCGAGAAATAGGCCAATGACGGTCATAGCGGATCTTAGTGCTCCAATAATATTAATGTGTGACTTTTCTATAAAATTCTATAGAAAAGTCACACATTAATATTATTGGAGCACTAAGATCCGCTATGACCGTCATTGGCCTATCTCTCGATTTAAAATTGAATTAGTTTAAATTATAGCCAGCGCTAACTTTTTGATAGCGAAAAAAATATTTTATGGAAAAGTTGGAATCTAGACACCAAATTTAAACGAAATCGAAACGTGGCCGTTTTTGGCATTGCAACTAACAACTAAACGAACAGTTTCTGCGCAACCGGAAGTCGCTTTGCGTGCAATTTTTTTTCATGCGCACGTTCTTTCCTCGAGAGGAGCGCAGCAGCGGCAGCGCGCGACGGCGCGGACGGTGGCAGCGGCAGCAGCAGCGACGTAGCCGTTATTAAAACGTTCGGCATCGCCAGATTTCGCGAATCTAGTGTTGCCGGCCGATGGAATTAAATTATACATTCACCATCAGAATCGAGTTTTGTCCCCCCGACACGTCGCGTCGCGGCGCGGTATGGCTTTGCCCGCGATGCTCACCCTGGCGCGGCATTTCTGTTTGTTTCGTTGATTTATGAAGCATGGCGGGGACACAAAACACAACGAGACTCTCACCCCGCACACGCTACGTGGTCCATCTCTCTCTCTCTCTCTCTCTCGCTCTCTCTCTTTCATCCCCGTCGACTGCATCCTCGCGATGCCACAGCAAAATAGAACAACGGTGCGGTGACGTCACGTGTAACCACGCCTATGCTCGAGTAGTTCTCTCTCTTTCTATCTCTCTTTCTCTCTATCTCTCTAGCGGAACTACCCCCGGGTGCATCGCCGCTACCCTGCTACCCTCACTCGCCCCGGTATAACGCAGCCACCAATTCACTTTGTGCAGTTTTATGCATATTCATTCGGCGTCGTAATAGCCCCCGCCATTAATTCGTTGTCCCGACCCCGATGCCCCGGCTACATGTAAATCCAATATGTCGGGCCCGTGTAACCGCGACTTGCATCCGCTTTCAGACGCTCTCGCAGGGTCACGAAACGAATACGCTTACCGAATTATCGAGGAGGAGTTTTGTATATCTTATTATGATCGTCGACAAATTTGTTGATACTTGTTAAGAAAAATTCTTTTAATATAATAAAAGATAAATAAAGATCGTAAACGTCAGCATTATAACGCTAGCAAACCATAAGGAATTAAAAAACACATATTTTCGAGAATAGGAAAGAAACGCGAGAGATAGACGCGGAAACATCACGGTAGAAAGAAGCGAGTTCATTCTAAGATTCCAAATAGCACGCCCGTTATCCGTTGTCGGACTCGTTACCTCAAACTAGCCGCTGTCGTAGAGAAAGACAGCTGCGGCGTCTGCAACGGGCAAGGACAGTCTGGAAAATTTAACGAAACATCGAATCGATTTGGTCACGGAGCAGCTGGCCAGGGACAGAAGCAATCAGAAGTCAGGAGAAAGCTCGTACCGGAGAATGAGGCCGGTCGGTCTACCCGAGAGGGTAGCCGAAGGAAGAGACCAGGGGGGAGGGTAGAGAAGAGGATCACACTGGGTATTCACGGTGGAAGGAGTCAGGATTCCGAAGATCGAAGGAGACCGAGAAGAAGAGTGTGAACTGGACAGAGAAGGACAGAGAAAGAAAAAGCGAGAGAGAGAGAGAGAAATGGTTTAGAACAACGGGATGAGAAAGGGACGAAATGAACGGAGGTTAGAGAATGGGTTGGTTTAACCCACGCTATTTGAGATAATTGATAGCGGGCTCGCGTCCCCTGCTCCCGCTGCCCTATATATGTTGAGAAAGAGAGAGAGAGAGAGAAAAAGAGCTGCATCTAGATGCACATTCGGATCCGACGCAATTTCCTCCCTCCGACTGGACAGAGAGAGGACTGCATTAGCGATACCGATCCACCACCGTCGACCGTCGGAGAATTCCGTTTACGAATCCCGTCCCGAGTACGCGATCTTCTTTCGTGATTCCGCGTCATTGACCGGAAAAGGGACCCCCTGAAATATTTATTGCGGACTCAGAGGGAATAAGAGCGCAGACCGACTCGAGCGACTCGATTCTCACCGCGCGCGATGGGCTAAAAGCAATGTCTTGCTTAATAACGCGCCGTAATATCGCAGATGATACGGGAGGATTATCCCGGAAGGAGGGAATGCATCCAAGCACGACGGGAATCGTACTTTGTCGGAACTCCAGCGAAAGAACGAAATTTTCGAAGGATTTTTATGGGATACAGAAAGAGATTCTATATGAATAACACATAACATTCTTATAAGCACGGGAGAGGAAACGGAATCTGAGAGGATTATGAAACAAGTTGCGAACATGGAAAGTGTATTAATAAGAATAAAATAGAGAAAAGGACTATTGAATATTATCATGGCCTTGCAAGTTTCGCTCAAAAAGATACAGATTACAGTCTAATTTTAAGATCGCGTTAATATTTAGGAATAACAAGAATAACTGGTGATTTGTAATTGAACGTGAAGGAATTCTTCTCAGAGAAGATCACAGTTGTCTTCAAAATTTTAGTTCGTTGAAATACAGTAACTACTATATTTCAACGTACTTTGCGTAGGATTTTGAGATTCTCTATTCTTCGATCTTCTTTAGATCGAATAATTGCAATAATTGCGTAGTTTATTGGAACTTTAGTTTAACACACACTAAAAAAATGAAAAAATTCATCCTTATAATTTTACTAATTTCTACAACCAATATTACAGAACAAAGAGAATCGATTTTTTATGTAACAAAACATAGAGACGTAATTATGTATATAAAATTTCCTTTCTTTTGCTTCCTGTTATAGAGAACACATTGTTCTCGTTTCGAGGTATTGGTATATTTCATGATCGCGCGATGTATTAACTATGCAGTCCGGCCATTATATGACTCGGCGATTATTCGCGTTGAAATTAATTGTTAATAAAGTAGCTGTTAACTGAAGCGCGCGCAGCACACAGAGAGCGTGAGTTTTCAGCATTTATCGCGGACGACGAGGTAGAAAGGCGCAGCGCGGGCTAGGAAGAAGGAGGAGAAGGAAGATAATGAAAACGGAGGGTGGAAAAAGGACACGGCACCTACCGATAACGTAACGATATTATCCTCGACGGAGGACGATGATTACCGGCACAAAGAGATATGCGGCCGGTATATTCCGTGTAGCCGGCAGCCCGTAACGAGACAAACTACTCCTAATTCCGGGCCCGCCCGCCATTGTGAAAGTGCTCTTGCTACAACGGCGGCTTCTCTCTCGCTTGTTGTTGCTGGTGGTGCGTTGTTGCTGGATACCGGCGGTGAGCAGCAAATTGGATTACACTATCGACACCCTGCTACGAGCGGCTACAAGGTAACAAGACCGCGCCCGCATAGAGAAACCAGTTCTTACATGTCATTTTCAAAATTGCTGACCGTCATTTTGTTATGTTGCGATCGGTCTCACTCCTTTTGTAACCTTTTAGGACCTATTCAGAGAGAGATCTTCAAATCTTTTACGTATCATTTTTAAAAACTTCAATGATTTATGGTCGGGGAATTTGATAAACTGAATAAACTACTTTTATGATTAAAAACAGTCTATATTATATCAATTAATTTATTAAGCTATTGAAATATAAACTATAAATATATAGCTTAATAAATTATTAGCTATATAGCTAAGTTTAGAAGCTATATATGAAATTAAAGGTCATTTCAGATTTTTATTATAATGCGTATGTGAAAGGATAAAGCAACAAAAAAATTTAATTCAAGTTGATTATCGCCGGCAGAATGAATAATTAGCTGCAAAAGTTAGTGCATAACTGTTGCTAAAATACCTCTTGATAGTTCGAGGGTTAATATCGCACATCTCGGGAAGTATCTCGAAAATGCAAGGCGCGATCCGACTCGAGAACACGAAAGTATCCGCCGGGATTCTAATTGAATTTATCGCCTAATTAGAGTATCCCTAAGATTAATACGCAGATTTAATTTCGGGACGTAATTGAAAGACTATTCTCGTCTCCGCGTACTTCCCTTCTGTTAATAATTCAGCGATGAAGATATAGATATATACGCATAGCCGCGCTCATCGCTGTCCCTAGGCAATAATTGCTTTTATATCTGCATTTATTAAGATAACTCGATGACAAATTCGCTCTATTCCCGATGGTAACTTAGTCTCAACACTTAACACGCGAAGACCGAGAGAGATACGAGGCATGGTCACGCTTTCATCACGCTTTCACGAGGACAGGGAGAATTAAATTGGGACGAGAAACCAGGTGGTTATAAAGCTGCACAATCGTCTCATGTATAGTCAACCACTATACCAGAATCGAGAAAATTAATTCATGATTAATTTAATTAAAACAACTCGTTTCTTTGCAATAGTGTGTTACTTGCAAGGAAATTATGTATGTAAATATTTATTTGAGATATTTTGCATTGCCTCAGTTGGTATCATTCTCTCTGAAAATAGCTATTCTTTAGATTTTGATTAAATAATTCCTCGTTGCATTCTTGCTTGCGGCGAAGTGTTATTTTCAATTACAACAAAAGCAGCTATTTATTAAATTCCACACATTCAAGTCTTCTCTTTGTGAGCATCTGCGTCAACACGGAAAGTGGGTCGAGCATATTCTCTTTCGATTAAATCGACAAAATAGACAGAGTTTCCGTATACAATATATATGCTTTTGAATTAAACTATTTAAGATTATCTGTTCAATTTTCGAGAACTCGATTTGAATCACTCGGTACAAAGCGACTCTGAAATCTTATAGAAAATTTAATCAGACTGGAAAGTCAAAATAATGAATGCATTTTGCTTTCATATTTTACCTTCAAAACAGGTTTATCGCTATGTTGAGCACGCGCTCGCATAATTCCGCAAAAAGATTTAGCTGATGCATTATGCTTCTCTATTTGCGTATAAACATATATCAGTTGCTATTTCGCGAATTATTCGCGTTATATTCTGGCTTAAATTTATTTCGTAGCTATCATTCGCCGTATACGAGATTGAATTATTTCAGTTTGTAGAATGTTAACTATTTAAATGGTTCCATGCATTATACCGTCTAGTTTCTCGAAGTCTTCCTATTTCTCAAGGATATAGTGTCGAAATTTACGATACTCGAAGCAGACATATTCCGATTTAAAGGACCACGATTATTCCCTCGGGGCTTCAACCGGACGTTTCGAGCGGAATATCGGCTATACCAGAAATTAAACCGCAACACCGTTGTCCCATCCTCAGGAGCGTCCATCGTCTCTCTTTACGACGGGAAGGGCTATGCGCGTGATGATCATTCTGATGCACATAAATATACCAAGTTTCACCGAGACATTCCCGGGCTTGACTGACTAAAAATTTACGACGTGTAAAATAGAGACGCCCTAATTCAGGAAACAGGGCATCACGCGCGATTTTACCACTCCGGGCTTTCTGCCCGGTGGTGGATAACGGAAGGCTAGTTTCGCTCGGATAAGTGGATAGTTCGTTCCGAGTGGTTGGTTGTATCGGCCAACCACTGCCATCCCCGGAATAACGACCGATCCTTGCGGGAAACGTTGAACATCGACGTGTATTAAAGGCGAGTTGCATAGCCGAAGTTCCATGCCTTTATCGCGAGTAGAATAAAGCAATAAACGTTGGAACGAAGACAACCGGTGTCATCTGGCTTGACTTGAAACAAATAAATGAAATGGAATCGACGTGATAGAGGGCCTCGTTTTAAATTTAAATCGCGGCATGGATATTGCCAAGATATTAAAATATTTACCGATACGCGAGCGTTTTCCGTTACGTTTCCGTCGTCACGCTAATCGTGCCTCGTTCCGCGGCTGATCGATGATACGTGGGAGGCTGTACAAATTATAATTCGATATCATACATGTAAACGACTATATTGGATTTTATAGATAAATAATGCATGATCCGGCTGGGTTCTCTAGGTCGTCCCATATTGCGCCATGTTTACGTTTGTCCCGGCGCAGACGTCGATGAATATTCATACGCTAGTTTATACATACCTAATTTACCATTTTCCGTTGAAGCGTTTACCCCACACCCTATTCCTCCTCGGTCGATCACGGGCACGTTCATCAGACTGATAAAAGTAATAACCAGTCTCTCTATCTCTTTCTCTCTATCTCTCTCTCCTTCTCGAGTCGCATATTTCTTGGATAATGTCGCTGGAATAACACAGGCCACATTTTGTGTCACGATAAATACTGAGCGCACAGTACGGTAATAGCGACGACACAGAGTAGTGGCTACGCTGACTACGACAGCTTCGACCCGTTTTCTCGGCACAAGGGCATGTGCGGCGTGTAAAGTAGAATCGTCCCAATTTGGCGCGAACGGTCCGCTCGGAGCTTGGCTTTACAGCCGTACTTCCGGCATCATAACCGGAAAGTGGCTGGAGGTCGCTTGGCACGGAGCGGATAAGTGGATGGTTTCGTGCGGAGGTGACCAGCTGTATCGGAACGAGCGAGTTGGATATTAAACCGACCTGGTCCCGCACGGGCGACTTACGGGTCGACCTGTGCTAAAACCTGCGCACACATCCGACCTCGTTCTAAACCTCGGGATCACGTATTAGCTTGAGGTCTTCCGGCAAATTATCGCCACCTAGAGAAGAGCTACTCGGCTGTATATTTCGACGGTCGTAAGAATACTAGACATCCTGTTTATTCTAACGCATGGTCGCAGCGAACGGTCGGAGCAGATGCCACCGAGGTTGGATGACATCGCCGATATCCTTGTGATCGGTTTCATTCTCGAGTATCATAAAATCCCGACTGGATGAAACGCGATCTCGATAATTCAATACACCAAGTTTTCTTCGAAAACGGAAATCGGAGAGGGACCATATTCGTAATAATTTTTATGACAAGTTTGCTGTAGAAAATTTTTCCATTTTAGACTGAATTTGAGTAAAGTAAGCACTTGCTTATTTCGATAATGCTAACTTATTAAAATTTAGATACATTCATTTCAATGATTCATAAATGGATACGCTTCTTGCGTTTGTTTAAAAGTTTGATGAAACTAAAATATATAATCGGAATATAAAAGGAACATTTCATTGATGACTACTATAATATTATAGTAAAGTTTGCAATAATATTTTAAACTTCGTTACAAAGTAGTAAAATTGCTGCGTTAGGACGTTTGACAGTATAACAAATTTAAATAAAAAAAATCTGGATGTATGGTCCCAGTTTGCTGTAGAAATTGTAAATATTGTAATTTACAATTTTTTTAAGAATATGAATTCCGAATGTGTGTGTAATATGCACATATCAATTTCTAATATGAATAATACCACGAAAAAATAAAATCAATAAATAAAAAGTCAGATGTTCGATTTTATGCTTCGCTGAAAATTCATGAAATTTGTAGTTAACATGATTTGGAATTCAGATTCCCAGTTATTATACTTATAGTTTAACGAGAATTGATGAATACATTAACACACTTTCTAACTTGGTATAAATTGTGCATATCACACATACGAGTTACTTATGTATACTTTTGTCATGTATGCAACGTGCCCTTTGCACTATTTTCTGAAAGCGAGGTACGATTTACTGGTCCGCTTTTTATTGCGCGGGTTCACTTGTACTCGCGGGCATACGAGAGTCGGAAAAATCGCCGACGTGCATCACGAGAAAGGAAAGCGGCGCGCGTCGGTGCTTACACGCTCGTTGCATACTAGTCGGCGTGATAACGCTAACAAAAAGGCGTATTGCGTGTTACTTTAGATGCGATCTTCCTCTCCGCTTACGCGGTTGAAAATATTTCACAAATATTTTAGTCTCGCGGATTTATGTTGGCGGTCGCGCTGTTCCCTGAAATGCCGGCGTAAGAAAATGTAACGAGTTTATTCTCGCCGCTTTAGAGTAGACTGCTAAGGCGCATACCGTGAATTACCATTCGACCCCGTCGTCGTGCTTGCAATTTGAAAAATTCTCCATCTCCTCTCGCGCCACGACGAACAAACTGCGTTAGATAAAAACGAGTCCGTTTTCTCGACTAAAATTAACTATACCTTCTTTCTTCCCAGACGCGCGACAAATTTCCATTACAAATTGTTCCATGCGCTTCGCACTGCGCCCGAAATGGGTCAGAAAAAGCCGCAGTAGTGTTCGTCAAAAAGTTTCTCACGCGCAAAAGAATAAAACTGAGAGGTAATAATGTTATCACCGCGATAACTTTAACGTGGTAATTACAGCGGCCGTTTAAACACCGTTTGTTAACTGTAGCCATTAAAAGAATGAATCATCGCGTGAGCAGCGTGTCTAACGATCGCGTGCTCACCTCGCGGAATCGTCCGCGGTTAAGGTCCCTTTTTCAGGATAACGCGATAGGTGCCGTAGCTTGTCGCTTTAACGAGAACGGAGACGCATTCCCGCAAGGATGACTGATCCGCACAGTCATTTGAGCTTAGCAAACCCACGGACCCGAGCTCAGTACACTGCAGACGTACACATCACATACATACCCATAAATATTTTATGATATATATTTGAAGAAAAGTGTGGAAGCAAGATACAATCCAATTTAAGAATAATGAGAAAAATAAAAACAAGATCCATATACGCGTTTAATATAAATGATGCAGAATTGCGAAATTTAAAAATTTCATTTTTAATTTGTGTTCCTTAACAAAAACAAAGATGCAATCTGATGGACATTTTAACGTTCTTGCTATCTTGATATCTAGACAAGTATTACTGCATGTTTGATCATGTCATTTATGTATCGTAATTGTTAATTTAACTTCTCACTAGGATAAATATTTGATATCTCGTATTAAATTTAGATTACATTTTCTCACCAAGACAAATATTCAATATCCTATGTTATGTTTTTATCTTATCTATAAAGAACTCAATTTCGATACTAGGGTAAAATTAAAAATCATTAAAGGAATTAATGGAATTAATGGTACGATCCGATGAAGTAAAACAGAAGAGATCCACGCAACTATCACTTTTTTATGACTGAAATTATGACGCTTGTTACGGAAAGTAGTCGGCTTTGCATAAAGGCATAAAGCTGAATAACGTCGCGAGTGAGCAAGCGTGATAACTTACGTCTTTTGCTTTATGTATACGCAAGAAACGATTTCCGCCGTATCATTTTATAAAACCGTAACGCAGAGCTTGCGTTTTATATTTTTTCGCAGTCACTCGTGGAGATCTCGCACGAGATCGACGAGTTTTATCTCTTCGGTGGAGAAGAAAAAAAGCTGGCGCAACGAAACCGCGCCAAGTCTGTCGATGGGGAGACGAATTTATGTTCCAGCGGGCAAAGAAATTAATATATCAACGCCGCTGGAGAATCTTCGCGCCCTTTTCACCCCGACGCCGCGATATGTCTGACATGGAAAAATGGATCGAGAACGATCGCACTCGGTATTGATATCGTCCTCCTTCTCACAGGGCACACTATCCCTGGACTACGAAATTCTGACCTCATTGAAACTTGGCGTGTATGCAGAAGACAGATAAATCCGTCTTTTTACTATTGCAGTCATAAAATGCTCTTAAATTCAGCCCTTACGATTTCTTCGGAACTCGAAAATAAATTTTGCAAGATTAGGGATCAGTCAACAAAGCAATAGCGACGTTAAGGCGAGAACGCGTCGATCGACGATCGGATGAATGAGATGGAATGTATCGGGATATTGCACGAAGAGTTCGTAAATTGTCGAAATGATACATTTGTATCCTGAGCCTCACGTACCTTGCACGGAGAGATAAGAATATAAGACACCCTCAGAACATCAACATATAATCCCTTTCTCACTTATATCGGCTTGTCTCTGCCCTATTTTTTAAAGAATCTCACCGTATTTTGTCGCGTGCAGAATTTTTTCGCGATGTAGAGAGAAGAAGGAAAATGATTCGCCGTGGACGGAAAAAAAATTACATCCAGCCGGAACTTCTCCATCGGGCGCAGAATCTTGGACGAAAAATGCTGACGTTATCGAAGATCTCTCGTATGAAGATTTGTAAACCAGCCAGAAGCAATGACGCACGTACTTATTTGCCGATTTGTTAAAATTCTCTGTAAAAATGCCCTTGGTTGTCATGGATAAATTTTCCCTTATTTAATGAGTACACGGAAAGAATGGTTTTGCTGAAATATTAATAAAATTTGGTCAGATACAGATCTGAAAATAATTTTGTTGGATCATCAAAATAATTATGTAGGACGCCCAAAATAGTTGCTAGAATATCAAAACTTTTTGCAGCATTATCATCATGTTTGAGTGTTCTACATAGTTACTTTGGATGGTCTAATAAAATTATTTTCAGATCTGTGTCTGGCCAAATTTTTAGATATTTCAGCAAAACCGTTCTTTCCGTGTATAGATAACCCGCGAGAAATTAGAGATCCATCGATAATTAGAACATAGGCTTTGTACACTGAAAAAAAAATTCTTGGTAAACTTGTGAGATGCATTTAGTATACTTTCTTTTGAAGTATTTGATTATTATTACCGATTATAATAATAACAACAAAACATTTTGTAATAATTATAAACATTTGTAATAATTATAAAAGAACAAATTTTGTTTAATTGAGCCAACTAAATTATGTAATACTTATTATACGTTTAGTTGAAACTATTTCACCAAGGTGCTTGGTAACATTAACCAAGTTTGGATTTTTATAACCAAGCCTTTCTTTCAGTGTATGAATCGAACTGAGCGGCTTCGCGAAATGGAAAACTGCGTGCTTCCCTATACTGGTGTACTCTCCCAATTTTATCGTGCAAGGGCAACGCTCGTCAGAGGATAAGCGCGTTTGAAGGCGGTCGGTCGCAGACCGAGGGATCTCTTTAATCTCGCGAAACCGAAGACGATGGAACGCGAAGGATTCGCCCGGCGCGCGGCGGTTAAGCGTATGCGTAACCATGGGAGTCAACATTGACGCAAGCCACACGGCATACGTTACGGTGATTACGACCGTAACAACAGCCTTATCCGGACCACGTTATCCGGGATCTCGTTACACGCACTTAGTCCGCCCCTGGTCCAACGAACTCACGTAGAACTATCTACCTATTGAAGGAAGGAGAAACCTGTATCAGAAACATGTTTCTACATCAGGAAATTACTCGTAATTTGTATCAGATTAACCTCACCTAGATTTTGCCTTACTTTACGATCGTACCTACGTATACGCAAGATAAAAATATTGCCTTCGCAGCGGGACACCAGAAAGCGACTGAAGTTTCCGAGAGGGTCACGCGGTATCGCATGCCTTTGAGACGCGTGTCACGATTATGACGATTAGATCGGATCGATCGAGGAGGACTACCGTTGACCGACGCTTTCGTTCAGGCGAAATGACCGCGACTGAATTTTATCGCGCCCGTAACGGCGTGCGGCATAATAATGCTGGCCGCTGCAATGATAACGCGGTACGAACCTACACCTGGTCGACCGATATATAATAACGGCGAAGTATGAATATTCAGACCGCTCGCGCGTAACCCGCCGCGGAGGAGGTTGATATACATATCGGTGTGTCGGTACACGCATATATGAATCGAGTATGCCGCGGCGCGATTCTGTCAGCGACGTAGTAACAAAAGTCAGTGTTTCCACTCGTTTCCTTCGGTGCCGTTTGCGGAGAGTCCTGACGGCGACATATGGGGACGTAACGTATAGCGTTATTATTCAGCAGACACGCTTGTGAATATCGCAACCCCTCCGCGTTTCGCCGCGCTACGTCACAATCGTTACGGAATAAATAAGCCTTGAAGCGGCGCCGCGTAATCCGCCGAGGCGTTATCGTATTCGTAACTTCCGCATTGCATCTATCACGGGACAAGCTAAATCGCGTTAGTCACAACTGTTAATACGATACGGCTGTAAAAGGGAGAAGAACGGCATGTGCGGGGAGAGCTCTCAAAGCTCTCTATAACGATATATTTTTTTCCAAGAACGAAGTGCGAAATGTTTCGCGACTGATTCCATTTTATTACGCACCATTATTTTTTTAGTTACGCTAGCTTTTAACTTATAAATTCATTCTTTTTCATGACACATAAAAGCTGTTATGTCTAAACTTATGTCTTTATATTTCTGCTGCACGTTCGCGTACGTGGTCTTGTTGATTTTACATTGTATATTTGAAACACCTGTACATATGTATATCTTTCCTACGCGTCTCTCGACGATTCTATAATGTAAATTTCGCTTAGTACTGAATTATTTATCAGAGAAAGAGATCTCGTATTTTAATTTATGAAAACGTGTACGAATAACAATTATACGAGTATGTACTTCAGCGCGGTGGACGCCAACGCAGATTTATCTTCGTTCATTTAATCCTTTCAGTCGAGCGTCTTCTCAACAGCGAGCAACAGATTAATCGAGTGTGTATTTGTAGCGGACATCGATGCGCGTAAGACGTTCGTAATTCGCATCGATCCGTCTTTGGTCCGTCCACGCGTAACCAATCAGTTCGTCGTCTTCGCTTGTGAAACGACGTATCTGACGAGTAGTAATTAATATACATCGTGTCCGATATCCCAACAAGTAAAACTATTAATCGCCCCGGATAAGACAGCTTGTTCGGTACACGTGGCACTGATAATATCGAATCGTTAACCCCCCCGGACGTCATGCCTCCCCTTCGCACATTTAATATTAAACGAGACTATCTAAACCTGACATTTTATATATATTCTAGGAAACAATAATATGAGCCCATAAATAAATCTCTCATTTCAGAAGACAGCTGTGTAAAAGCACGAAATGTAAACTAATTGCCTTTGTTGCGATTACTTTTGTGATTTCATAAAGAGAAAAACCTTTGCTTTTTCTCGTGAATGCGTTAAGATAAATAGCTACGATGTGTGTATAATTCACTCATCGGTGAATATATCCTTTATATCCTTACGTTCGTTGGCTTCTGAAGCAACAGATTAGGCAGCTGTGTATGTTTAGTAGCAGAATGTGCGCAGTGTGTATAATCTATATCGATCGATCTTAGATGCATTGACACATAACCGATTAGACCTCCTCGGCCAATGAAATGATGTATCGAGTAAACTAAGACATCTTCTCAGCCTGCGCGTCCTCTCAAGTTACATCGAGTATCATTAATCGAACATTACCACGATCAATATTAGTCTATTTAGTATTAGAACATATCGATATTTTAGGTCAAATATCATTAATGAGAGACAGAGGGTGTTAACAAAGATTATAAAAATAGGAAAAGAAGAGAGAATATTTTCTTTTAAAATTATCACAATATATAGAAGGCATTTTTATTCTACTGTATGTTATAAAAATTAATTTATTTGTAATTATTCTCTGTTTCCGTTAATATTTTTGTAATTATAACAACTGTTGTTTTACACGACATAATTCCCTTATGTTAACATAAAGTGTATTGGTATTAAATCATTCTATTTCGATTTTTATACGAAAAGCGAACGATAATGAGAAAAATTCTGCGCCCTCGCTCGAGGGGAGCTCGGCAACCCCCGTCACGACGATCGTAAACGCGCAATTAAAAAAGGATCATTCGATCTTTATGGGGATCACCAGTTCGAGGTACTCGCCCGGCTACAAACCGCGACCGTTACCACAGTAGTCATTCTTCATATTAACTGCGAAAATCGCCGAGCAAATGGGCACGGTGCCATAATCCGGAAGTGACGGGACAACAAAATGGGATAGCGTCGAGGACGAGCTTTAGCACTAATTGCCGTACATCGCGCGCGGCACAGGAAATTTCTCCGACGTTCTTTATCTCGCACCTCGAACATCGCGGCGCGCACTCGGAGGACACAGATTCGCCGTGTAGACGCACTCCGGGATGAGATCCCGAAATTAATCGCGGAGAGGACGATATTATCCCCGCGCCGACCGACGTAAAACGCACCCTCGAGCGAAACTCGCCAGCGCGATACTACCGCGTTTGTCTTGCGAAATTCGCCATTTCATTTGCGTCGCGACTGCTCATCGACGAACTTATGCTCGCAGAAGTTAGGAATCCTTGTTTGTTCTGGATGGTTTGCTCGATTTACAACGCGCGGATAGAGACAGATGCGATATTGCCGTCTCATTGTCAGACGGCTTGCCCGCCTCCGTACGCCTCAATACCTCGGAACCAAACCCAAGGGACTTTACAAAAGAGGGATACAGGGGACAAAAGTATCAATTGAATACCCATATAAGTTTTAAAATCTTTAATTTAAGTATTTCAATCAAATGTTTCAAAGTAGGATATCGATACAGGCTTTTCTTTCCACTTTTAAATTACAGACTATATTGTTTTTCGGTTGTACAATTATAAATTTAATTAAGATATTGAACTCGAGTCGGAATTTAAGCGGCGTATTATCTGGAAACTCCAAATTATAACAACGGCACAGGTTCGAGAGTTCTCCATGCAATGTTCAAACGACTCGAATTTATAATTACGCAGGAAATTGAAAATAGATTTCTGTCGGCGTACATGGTCGTCATCGTCGGGACAACCGATTGAATTGTAGAGCCTTACTGTGCCGGTTCGAGGGCCATCCAATTTGCGAAAATGATTTTTTCGCCAATATCGTACAACAATGGGTTCTAGATGACGAGTAGTCCGTTTGCTCGTAAATTAAGGAAACTCCGTGCGCGATTGTTAATTGCTCCCGTTGCACGTCATTTGCCGTTTCTTGCGTAATCTTTCGGCAGGTGACTCTTTATCGAGTTTAATGAATCCGACTTGAGGCGAACAATCGGCTCGCGATGAAATCGGCGAATAATCGAGAAACCTCGTGGCTATCGAATCGTTGAGGATTGTCCGGTCTAGGAGCGTATCCGACAACGACGAAAGCGATCGTAGCGACAACGGTAAGGGGTAGTATCGGAGCAGAGAAGAGTCCTCGAAGTTCGATGTAGCGATACAATCGAGTACGCTCCTTCAGCGCATTCGGGGAATGAATCGCGTCCATACAAATCGGTATACCTGTTTGATGCATCTTGTCCCGGATTGCTGCGGTTTGCTTCACTCTCTCTCGTTCTCGATTTGCGAACGCATCATACATTCAATATTCAATCAACGCAGAGTCTGCCATTTTTTTCAATACACATGTTGGTGATCAGAAAGCTAGGAAACCAAAAATCGATTTTTAGTACTGTATAATGGGCTAATCATTACGATTATATACATACACATGCATATTCAATGATACACGTAAGTGACACGCAAAAAGTAATGCTGTTAAAAAGCGCGATTAATTCGTCTGAATATAATATAATTAACATTTAAAGAAGTTTATGAATTAAGATGCTTATGAGATATTGGTTTATATCTCAGAATGTACTGGGCACACTCGATATATTCTTCTGTCGATTTTCAATTTTTGGCGAATTCTTGTTAGATTTGGTTGATTGATTGGATTTGGTTGATTGACATTTGTTATATGTGCTGAAACGCTAGAAAAATAATTTTTCAGAAATAAAATGGATTTATCGGAATCTTTTTACTGTTAAAAAGTCCGCTCTCTTACTGATTCATTTATTCCTACTATTGCTGCTACAATCAGATCGCAATACAATCCCGATTTGTTTCCTGTTCGATTTTAAAATCCGCTGGGACTCGATATTACCCGTTGATTTCCTATCTATTTGCTCTTTCCATTTAAATCTTTTATCTAAAGATTTTTATACAGCCTATTGTTATGTCAATAACGTATTATTATGATGTCATACAAGAAATTCAATACAAGATTGTAATTGAAAATCTTTTGAAAATATGTGAAAATAAGTTTTCCAAACTTTTTGAAAGATTAATTTCAACCTATTTAAACTTTCTTTTCGATGTTAAAAAAATTACAGCATTAAGAAAGATGCAGATTTTTGGAAAAAGTTAAAATTGCTAGAGTTCCTTTTTTCTTTTGGATTGTGTATAGATGTGTAAAAATGTTTGATAAATATAAATTCTAATTTTTTTATATGTCACATACATATAGTTTTCTATTAAATCGTTCGCTCTTCACGTCGAGATCGTTCGACTATCAAGTCCTAACGAAGAGAGAGTAGTCGAATAAATTACGGAAGCTTGATTCGCGTGCTGGTGGCGTTTCCAAGTTTTTGATCTTCCAAGTTTGCGAGCGAAGTGCATACATACGAAGAAGGCGACGCTTCGCCCTTTGGTATGCGCGCTTGGTCGCGCGCCGCGCATCTCGAATCGCAACGTGCTCCAGAATTGGTTCCATCTCGAATTTCAACGCATATTCGATATACGATGCTAATGTAACTTTCAGCCCGCACCACCACCATTTTCGAATTGTATCGATAACGAATACTGCATACTCGAATCCTCATCCGCGAATTCTAATCGAGATCCCTCAACGCGAAACTCGCGAGTTCTTCTCGTTTCAAATTAATTCGGATTCCACTGCATCCGTTGCTTTCGTTTTACTCTCTGGAACTTCAAATTTTAATTAGTGAGATTTTATTTTCAATTTTACGTATCAAAACGAAAATGAAAAGTTATCTTGGCGCGTTTAGTTTAATATTCTGTAAAGCTTCTTTCATGTATAGCTAATTTTATACCTATATATTAATTATTATACCTATATAATATAAGTGCAAATAATTTTTTCATTTCCTTATAATGGCCGGTTTGCTGATTCAGAGGAAAATCGCGAGTGACCGAGCTGTTGCGAACTAACTTTTTAGCATACCGCGCTGAAAATGGAACACAATCTCAAGTTCGTGCGCTGGAAACGTTTTGGAAATTCGATACCTCTCCGCCGACTTTCCTCTACTATACTTCCGCTACCATCGAACTTCCACACTTTTCCGTCTAAAGAAAAGTGCCGCGGTCTTTTCCCTCGGAAACGCACTTCTCCGATAGGGGCAAAGTTTTTTCGCCTGCGGCGAACGTTTTATCAAAATCTTGCCGTCGAGTTAAATAGGTAACATCGCTTTTTTTTCGCATAAAAAAACGACACAGCCGGAGACGGATCTCACATAAAATGTCACGAGCACGTTTCATCCTGGCGAGTCTTTAAAAACATATAACGGCGCGCAATAGAAAGACTTCTGCTTCTTCTTTCTCTCGGACCTCGAATGTATCGCAAATATAATACATCTTCGCGATGTAGACGGAACATACGGGATCGCCGGAACGTCCGACATCCGCGGGATAAATGTACAACGGAACTGGAAACATGCAAAACGGTACATCATCCTGTCTCGCCGGCGAACAAACCAGATCCGCGGACGAGCGATGGATGCTTCGGCGAAACAAACCGTCGTGGGGAACGGATGGAATACACCTCTCTCTTTCTCTTTTCCTTACCTCTCTTTCTATCTATCGACAAGCGGTTATCCTAAAAAAAAAAATTTATGTAATGTATACTTGTAAAATTTAAAACGTATACTTTCTATCGTTGGCGATCTTTTTTTTTATTTTGATATTGTACGACAACTATTACATGAAATTACATATATACCGACCTGATAAGTAAGTCAATAAATTAAATAGATAATACGTGCATCAAATACGTGTCATGAAAAAAAGAATTGGGAATTGAAGTTGGGCGAATCGAGTCGCCGGACAAAACAAGTGGCTATCGGATCCGCGTAAATAATTCGCGAGAGGGTGAAATACGGGCCGCTCGATATCGGGGGTCGAGGGACAGGACACCATGGAGAGATTATGTTCTCGAATCGAGCTGCTGGTCGCGCGCGCGCGCGCACGTTTTCTCTATCGGACGAGCTCACCTCGTAGGTCGTCGAGGATCTGCCGGGGCGAAACAGAGAGAGAGAGAGAGAGAGGGGGGGAGAGAGGAGGAAGAAAGAGAGACAGGTAGAGCGCTTTTCCGTGCTGGGATAAGCCTGGAAAACAGCGATTTTGTAGCCCCGGCCACGTAGGCTGGCCGCTCTTAGTGGGGCCGTGGATACTGACCTGAGTACTACCTACCCCAAGGTACCCGATTCGGGCGTATGGCTGGAGTGGAGCATCTACTTTCGCATACGTTCTCCGTAGTGCCGTCGAGGGTCAGAGGCTACTTTATCGCACGGGCTCCGAGTGGAAAATTTAGTAAAGATAGCTGACCGCCTCAAATTGATGGCATTCATCCTCGTAAACTGGGTTAGAGGTGGCTATTTTGGCCGGAGAATAGTAATTGACGGCGATAACTGCGGGGTGCGAATCTTTCGGCGCGGAGTTCTCTTCGATCTCTGCCGCCTTCAATCTCCTGAATCGTGGTCATACCTACCTGTTTTTGCATGTATAATATGCAAATATAATCATTTTAGTTGCTGTCATATATACCCTGTCGAGATACTAGTCTAAATTGTGGTTTGCGCCTGACAATGAGTTTGCCAAGCTTAAGATTGATAAATGAATTTTTAATATTTATCTTTTCAACCTGGAAATGTTTTGAAAACAAGGAAAAGTGACTAATTATTGCAGCATCGAATATTAATTTCGTAGTTTAATTAATTTAATATCATTTTGAAATAACTGAGAATATGGATCACTATTATACTACGTAACTATTGAAATAACAATGTTTCGCTTAAACGGCCTTCTTACTGCGGGCTATTATTTTTGCGCGAATCTAATGGAATATGCGAATATCTGTGTTATTTTCTAAGAGTTATATAAACGGTATATTTTTCCGAGGAGTCCATTCGCAGTTTGTAACTGTATAAATCTATTATTCTGATAAGAAATAATAAATAGAAAGTTGATATTTATTAATGATATATATAACATATTAATGACAAAATTTGATAACATCTTTAATTGTTGCAAGACATTTTTTATTATAACAAACTGAACGATTAATATGCACTTTTTTATAATTTGCATAATGATAACAGACACAGACTCGAGTGAGTTTAAATAATTAAGATACCAACGAATGTCGCTAACTCAAATATTGTTCTACACGATGAAGGGTTTTAGGACAAAGTCCTTACTTGCGCGACTCTTTCGCCGAAACGTCGCAAGTCGTTCGCAGTTTTTCGTCACGTCTCAAAGTTACGCCGTTACTCCCGGTAATTAGGGAAACGTTGGCTGGCGATGACGGGACAGTATTATCTCGCGTATCTCTCTCGGTCGTCCTTCTTGAAACCTTCCGCGATCTCGACGGAGCGAAAACACGCGAACGAGACTTATCCGCGCGAAGATACCGGCGTGCGTCACAGCCAGATGAACGGAGTCGTTGTTCGGCGAGCATCGAAATAATCGTCAGTCGAGATAAAAACCGACGTGCAGACAAAGCAAATAAGGGGATGAATGAGGCAGAGAAAGAAAATGCCCGACGACGACGACGACGACGATAACATGGGCGAAGACGGGAAGATAATATCGCTCGCAAAAGAGTCGACAATGCCGGCTCGTTATTGCATTCATACCGTTTTCATTCGTGCAACGGGCGTCAAGCCGCGATGGACCAAAGGCGTGAGAGACCAGGAGAGAAAAAGAGAGACATAGAGAACAAGCGGCGACAGAAACGAAGAGATCGAGCGCATTGGCGAGGGCGCATCGAAGAAGAACCTGCGCTCGCTTGCCTGCCCGTTCATCTTACCCGTGCTCTAACTTATTGAAGCAGATTGGGCTTTTTATGGGGGTGTAAAAACATGAGATAACAACGACGGAGGCGAGCGCCGCCCCTGCGTTATGTCGTTGATGTACAGGCCGGAGCCGCTCGTGAGTGGCTGTAAGCTCGACGCGGTGCTGCCGGCAGCTACGCGGATGAACTTAACGAGGCGTTTCGCTTCACGAGGCAAACTACCCGCCGGAACTTTCGTAATATGCGAAATTTTTGCGCGTGCTCGCCAGGTCCTCCGACCACCCCGGAAATGCAACTGCCTCTCCGCGAAATCACGTAGCGTTAAATGAGAATGGCCAGGCTGAGATGGATCAATTTCTCCGACGATGGATAGTCATTTTCGAAGAGTGCGTAGAAAGAATATGAGTGAATCGTGAGTTTCAGTTCTCGATATCGTATGATTAAAAATAATGGACTTCTTATTTTGCACTGCATATTAATCTGTTTTTTATTAAGATGAGCAGACGTGTATCTAAGTTTCTATTAAGTTTTACGGAAGTAATTCGTATTATTTTTTTCATCCTTTATAAAAAAATGAGTGTAGATAAATTTTGGTGAGTTTAAATCGCTGATAAAGTTATTTCTTTGTTTTAAAAGTACAAGAAGATATAGGAGAATTTGACAATTTGCAGTCACTGCGTGTAAAAATTTTATTGCTGTAATATTTCAAAATATAGTTAAAATTGAATTTTTTTATTCTAAAAGATGAGAAAGCAATCGATTTTTTAACATTTTTAAGATTAAGGCTAAAAAAATTTTACTTACATATGTCATTTTATTAAATAAGTAAGTCTAGAGAGACAGAAATTAAAAAAAAAAGAGACGATATACAGGATGTTCGGAAATTCAACCGACAAACTTTCAGAGATTGTCGGGGGCACCAAAAGGATCATTTTTTGCAAATGGACCTAGAGTCGGAAATGTGTCGTTACATCGCTACGGCAGACAGAGTGTTCAAAAAAGGTCGGATCTGGAAATATCTAAAAAAAATATAAGTTTTATAAAAAACTGTTTCAGACAAAAGTTGTAGGGTGTAAAAAGATCTATTTACTGAACTTATGAGTTTGATCTTAGGTGGCGTCGCCAAGGTCAGATCGAGATTGGCTTAAGCCGTAATCAGACTAGCGATTGCCGATTGGCGATTGGCAATCGCTCGTCTGATTACGGCTTTAGGCAAGATCGGTGGCTGATCCAGCCAATGAAGGCAAGATCGGTGGCTGATCTAGCCAATGAAGGCAAGATCGGTGGCTGATCTTGGCGACGCCACCCAAGGTCAAACTCATAAGATCAGTAAATAGATCTTTTTACACCCTACAACTTTTGTCTGAAACAGTTTTTTTATAAAACTTATATTTTTTTTAGATATTTGGAGGTCCGACCTTTTTCGAACACTCTGTCTGCCGTAGCGATGTAACGACACGTTTCCGACCCTAGGTCCATTTGCAAAAAATGATCCTTTTGGTGCCCCCAACAATCTCTGAAAGTTTGTCGGTTGAATTTCCGACAAAAATTAACAGCTCAGAGCAACAATACCCGATCGATCGATCGAGCGTAATAGATGTCGATCGGTGGTATCGCGATTTTTTGACGCGTTTCAACATTTTCACGATGACATTCCCTGGGAAATCGGAAGCTGCTCGCTGCAGCCACGACGCGCCTGGAATAGCGGAATGCGAGGAACTCGCGGGGGCTTTGAGGGAAATTGAATCGTAAAAATGCAGTATTCACGTATGACGGAGCCCCGTTGAAGCGTTCACAACGGAATTCATCCTCTTGTCGGTGGAAATCTTAAGGCAAGGAGCTAAGGATAGCCGAGCGTATACAGGCTGTGCCATTCTGCCATGAGGAAATCTTTTAATAACACGTTTTCTCCAGATGATCTGATCTTTTTTCAGCAAAACCTTCTAGGAAGGCCTAATTACGGTGTTAATTTTTAGCGAAGATAAAAGAATTTTCGATAAAATTCTTTTTAAATAAAATCAAAATGCAATTTTAGTTATTTTCTACATTTTTCTTGATTATTCTTTTTTTGTATTGTTCGATATTAAATTTGAAGCTTATTCTTGCTAAATTAAAAATATAGAATTTTTGCTGCAAGTTTTTTCGCAGTATTCTAGTTAAAAATAATGTTTTCTAAATGACTGCGAGAATTTTTTATTAAAGAAAAAAAGTGAAACACCCTCTACACGTTCTCGCGACGTAAGCATTACGGTCACAGCCGTAAAAACACAAATTTTCGTATATCTCTGTCACGCGGAAGCGGGCACATGCACGTCTTTTTCTCGTTATTTTAAAATGTTCGTCACTACGGTCACTGTCGCGATAAAATCTCCGACCCGGAAACCCCCAAGATTTTGGCGACATTCCAAGCCTTTACATTCCGTTTGTTTCGATTTCCCCGTGCACGAGTACGCCGACAGACTTACAGGGATGCCGAGGCGTGGTCGCTGTAACGTGCGTCATAGTTGCATCGTTGTTCGTGATCAGATGGTTGTCAGCAAATCATTGTACTCCGACATTGTTAAGGCGATTAGTGACGGGAGTTAAAATGACGAGAAAAAAATTCTATAGTAAATACTATAGCGACTACCGTCTTAACCGTCATTCCGAACATTATTTACAATGGAGATAAGCATCTTATTTTTATTTGTAATACGAAAACATATATCGTTCGCCATACGCTGAATAGAAAGATGACTTTTCATGTGAAATGTGACCAAGATCCAGGATCCTAGCTTGCGGATTCAGAACGACACGACGTATTAGAATATCGTGTTAAAATCAAGATCCCCGTCAATCTAATGCAAAGCGTATTGCTCATAATAGCCACTGAAGGAATCCTATCCATCTTGTCATGTCAGTTAACATCAAGCTGAAGCTTGGCGGCCAGCGAGAACACGAAATGCTGTGAATGACAGAAGATTCACGGCAAGGTGTTCGCGCCGTACGCTGAATGAATAATTTATATTCGCGCAAGTGAGAGCGTTAAGTAGCAGGTGTTGCGGCTTGAATTCGTTGTTTACCACACCGATACCCGATACGTGCTGTGTGTCCTTTTCTTCGTTGTTTTACATGCACCGTCTATGTGCACCTCAGAGGATCGATCGGCATTAAAATCGTACGAACATTCGCTTTCTCTTCAGAGTCGTTTCCATACCGTATAAACTTCGTCACGTGCTTTGTACACCTGTGTGAAGTTAACCCCCAATGTTGAAAAATCAAAATTTTTCTTTTTGCAAACGTTTGCTCATCGTTTGCCCACGAATGCTCCGTTGGAATTTTTGTTTGCCCCCCTCTAGTTCAAAAGTTATAAGCAATT